>CATIWQ010549902.1:0-14783 GCA_949673415.1 Euphorbia schlechtendalii | reverse complement strand
TTTTATTGATAAGTGATTTGCAAGTACACTTATACAACAATCACTCGAGAATATAGAGAAATCTAGTGATTGAAACAAGGATTCGAATCACTTAAACATTCTCTCGCTAACACTTATGAACGTAGCAAATTATCTATCTATACACACTATATGTAACCCTGGTCTTCTTGCCACATCCACTGCATGAAAGTTGTGAAGTTTGGAGCCCAATTTATAGAGTTCGAAGGGTTGCGTCTATCCAAACGAAGAGTCTCATCCATTGGTGAATGATTGCATCACTTCATTGTGATTGGTTGAGAAGCTTCAATCTAATCCACAATGGATAGGCACCTTTTCATGATTGGTTAACTTCTGATAGGTGTCTTTTCGTTAGTAGTTGATGGTGGTTGATCATGTTTATCTGGCGATTGGTAGTTAGGAAGATAAAACCAAAAAACCGTCCAAGTAGCGATCGTGATATATAAGTTGCAATCATGAATCTTTGATTGGCAGACTTCTATTCTGAAGAAGAGCATGTCATGACCGTGAATGGTTATCACAACCGTGAATTGCATTTTTCTTCAGAAATCTCCTTAAAACTTTACCGATCTTTGACAGCTTCGATCCTAAGCCAAATCTTTAAGTTCCACGCATCTTTTTGCACCTTTTGCACTCTTTTTTCTAGAATTCTACTTTAGATCATTTTGCTCCCAAGATTTACCTAGTATCTGCATTTGCATAAAAAACAACTACATACCATGTGAAATCTTTTATATGAAGTATAAAAATGACTTAAACTATAGTGTTTAGTGTAAAATTAATATGAAAATAAGTGTAATTATACACTTATCACTCTTGACCTTGTTGACTAAGAAGAAAGTCTCTGCTATTACCAGCCCTTTACCAAGCTATTGTGAAATTTGTGGAAGTAACCACAGAACAGAAGATTGTAACATGGTGCTCACCCAAGAGTAATGTGATTATTTATAAGGAAATCAAGAGGTGGAAACCCCTTTTCCAATACATACAATCCTGGGTGGAGAAACCATCCTAATTTTTTTAGAAGCCTCCACAGTAGCAAAATCAACCTTCATTTCAACCACCTCAACAACCACCTTTTCAACAGGCTAGTCATTTCCAACAACCTTAGCAAGGTCATCATCAATTTCAACAACACAATCAACATCACAACAACCATGCAGGAAGCTCTTCCCAACAGCCCAAAAGGTCAGAAATAGATGAGATGCAGGAGATGATGGCTCAGTATATGAAGCAAAACCAAGCTCACATGAAGAATTTGGAGACTCAAATCCACCAACTTACACAATCCATAACGCCCAAAGGGAAAGGAGCCCTTCCTAGAAACACGGAGACCAACCCCAAGGAGGAATGCAAAGCTATATCTCTAAGGAGTGGTAAGATTGTGAATTCTACTAACTTAATAACTGTTGATGTTGGTGGAAATGTAGAAAAAGTTAGAGAGTAGGTTGATTTGACAAAGCAGGACAAGGCATCACAGTTGTAGGAAAAGGAGAAGACCTCGACTAAGGTAGACAAGCAGGAGACCTCGAAGGGTAAAGATAAGACCTTGAAATCAGAATCCAAGGAGGTCTCCAAGTACTAGCCAAAGATCCCTTTTCTATAAAGAGCAAAGCAGCATGATATAGCCAAACACTTTGATAAGTTCTTAGAGGTCTTCAAGAAGTTGCACATTAACATACCTTTTGCAGAAGCCCTCATTTAGATGCCCATGTATGTCAAATTTTTAAAGGAACTCTTTTCTAACAAAACAAAGCTGGAGAATGTAGCTATGGTTTAACTCAACAGAGATTGCTCCTCTATTCTACAAAGTACAAGGCCTCTACCTACCAAACTCAAGGATCTAGGGAGTTTTTCTATCCCTTGTTCTATTAGAAATCTTGATATTGAAAATGCTTTGTGTGACTTATGAGCAAGTATAAATCTGATGCCATATTATCTTTATAAGAAATTAGGTTTAGGAGACCCCCAACCTACTAGGGTTTTAATTCAACTTGCGGATAGAACTATTAGATACCCTAGGGGAATGGTGGAGGATGTCCTAGTGAAAGTAGGCACGTTTATTCTTCCACTAGACTTTATTGTTATGGACATGGATGAAGATATGCATGTTCCTATCATTTTAGGAAGACCTTTCTTGGCTACTGGAAGGGCTTTAATATATGTAACAAATGGCAAGCTAATCTTAAAAATTCATAATGAGGAAGTTGTATTTAAAATGAATGAAGCTTTAAAGTTACCACCTTCCTCTGATGACCAATTTTATTTCATGGATACCACTGATACCTTTGTAAATCCTTACTTTTTGTAGGAACTAAATTTGCAAGACCTTGGTGATGAAGACGAAATCTTAGAGAAGCAAGTGAAAGCAAAGATAGGCTGCCAAGCTATCGTTGGTGCAAGGGTTATTATTGAACCTCTTGAAGACCTTCCTGATTCTACAAATCTAGACTCGAAAGACCTTCAACAAGCCCTTGATCGTAAGCCTTTACTTGAACACCTTGAATATGCTTTCCTAAACTCACCAAAAGACCTTC
This sequence comes from Euphorbia schlechtendalii, assembly GCA_949673415.1. Classification (NCBI taxonomy): domain Eukaryota; kingdom Viridiplantae; phylum Streptophyta; class Magnoliopsida; order Malpighiales; family Euphorbiaceae; genus Euphorbia; species Euphorbia schlechtendalii. The sequence continues at coordinate 12,228 of CATIWQ010549902.1, read as the reverse complement.
CTGTTATCATTTCTTCAAAGCTCTCACCCAAATAGAAATAAGAACTTCTTGACATTTTGAAAGCCAATAAAGAAGCCCTTGCTTGGAAAATTTCTGATATCAAAGGAATTAGCCCTTATATTTATGTACATAAAATTTTGATGGAAGAGGATCACAAGCCCTCTGTCCAACACCAAAGAAGGATAAATTCCAACATGAATGAGGTTGTTAAGAAGGAGGTAATTAAGTTGCTTGATGCTGGAATTATTTACCCCATATCTGATAGTATTTGGACAAGTCTAGTTCAAGTTATGCTTAAGAATGGAGGGATGACTGTTGTACAAAGTGAGAAGGGAGACCTTGTATAAATTATAGAAAGCTGAATGATGCTACCAGAAATGATCACTTTCCTCTACCCTTCATTGATCAAATGCTAGAAAGACTTGCTGGATACAAATTCTATTACTTTCTAGATGGGTATTCTAGTTACAATCAAATAGCCATTCATCATAATGACCAAGAGAAGACCACCTTCACCTGCCCCTATGGAACCTTTGCCTATATATGAATGCCCTTTGGTCTATGCAAAGCCCCAGCCACATTTCAAAGGAGCATGATGGCTATTTTTCATGACATGGTGGAAAGAACAGGGGAGATCTTCATGGATGACTTTTCTATTTATGGGAAGACCTTTGATAACTATCTTCGTAACCTGTAGGAGGTCTTGGTTAGGTGTATTGAGACCAATTTAGTTCTTAATTGAGAAAAGTACCATTTCATGGTGACTGAAGGGATTGTGCTTGGGCATAAAGTTTCACAGAAGGGCTTGGAAGTGGATAAAGCCAAGATAGATATCATTCAAAATCTCACTCCACCAACTTTAGTGAAGGAAGTGAGAGGTTTCCTAGACCATGCTGGTTTTTATAGAAGATTCATAAAGGATTTCTCTAAAATCGACCAACCTTTGACAGCCTTGCTTCACAAGGATGTGGAATTCAAATTTGGAGAAGATTGCATGAAGGCCTTCATGGAACTCAAAGGCAAGCTGGTGAACTCTCCTATTCTCATTGCCCCTGATTGGTCAAAGCTCTTTGAGCTTATGTGTGATGCTAGTGATGCTTGTATTGGCACAGTCTTGGGACAAAGGGAGGACAAGCACTTCAAGCCAATCTACAATGCCAGCAAGACCTTGAATGAAGCTCAACAAAACTACACAACCACTGAGAAGGAATTGTTGGTAATAGTCTATGCCTTCGACAAGTTCAGATCTTACCTGGTACTCTCCAAGGTCACAGTCTTCACTAATCACGCAGCTTTGAAGTATTTGTTTGCAAAGAAGGATGCAAAGCCTAGGCTGATTCGATGGCTTCTCCTCTTACAAGAGTTTGACCTTGAAATCAAGGATAAAAAGGGTGTGAAATGTTACTGCTGACCATCTTTATAGAATTCTAGGAGAAGACCTCGATCCTTAGAAAATCATCACAGAAACCTTCCCTGATGAAAGGTTTTACTTGGTAAATTCTGCCCCCTTGGTATGCTGACTTTGCTAATGATCTTACATGTAATATAACCCCAAAGTGTTTAACATATGCTCAAAAGAAGAAATTCTTTACTAATGTCAAATACTATTTCTGTGAGGAACCCTTCTTGTTTAAGTTGTGTGTAGACTAGTTTATAAGAAGATGTGTAGCATAAGAGGAAACCTACAAGATCTTGCAGATGTGCCATTCAGCTGAGGTAGGAGGTCACTTTGGAGCTACTAGGACTACTTCCAAGGTCTTGGAGTGTGGTTTCTACTGGCTTACCATTTTCAAAGATGCTCACAATTTGTCTCTCATTGTAATGAATACTAAATAGTAGGGAATATTTCTACCAAGAACTCTATGCCTTTACATAATGTTGTTGTTTGTGAAATATTTGATGTGTGGGGGCCTAGACTTCATGGGTCCTATTCCTAGTTCTTATGGAAACAGGTACATTCTCTTAGCCATGGACTATGTGTGCAAATGGGTTGAACCAATTGCAAGCCCAACAAATGATGCTAAGGTGGTGGTCAAGTTTCCGAAGAAGATCTTCACCTGGTTTAGTTACCCTCTTGCTATTATAAGTGATCAAGGTACACATTTTTGTAATGCATAATTTCAAAAGCTAATGACTAAATTGGGAGTCACACATAGAGTTGCAACCCCCTACCACCCCTAAACTAGTGGACATGCGAGGTCTCCAATAGGGAGATAAAAAGAATTTTAGAGAAGACTGTGCATAACTCTAGGAAGGACTGTGCTAATAAGTTAGATAATGCATTATGGACCTATAGAATAGCATATAATACACCTATAGGCATGTCACCCTTTAGTTTGTTATATGGCAAAGCATGTCATCTTCTTATAGAGCTAGAATTTAAGGCCTTGTGGGAACTAACTTTTCTAAACTTTGATAGGGAAAAGGTGGGGGAAGCAAGAAAGCTTCAATTGAATGAACTTGAGGAGTTTAGGTTGTTTAGTTTTGAAAATGCAATGAACTATAAAGAGAAAACCAAGGCATGTCATGATAAGAGGATATTAGTAAAAGAATTTGTTGTTGGGCAAAAGGTCTTATTATATAACTCTCTTTTGAAGCTCTTTTTAGGAAAATTGAAATCTAGATGGACATGTCCATGCACTGTGAACAAGGTCTTCTCCCATGGAGTAGTGGAGGTCTCGAACTCAAAGGGCGAGGTCTTCAAGGTAAACAGACAAAGACTGAAACCATATCTATCTAAGGAGACCATGGAGGTTACGGAGGAAGTCTTCTTCTTCCAGCCTCCTTGACAAGACTGTGGTTACTGGTGCCCGCTTCATGCACCAAATGAAGCAAAATATTTTAGAGGAAGTAGCAAAAGCCTTCCTCGCCTAAGTTGAAGGCCTTGTAAATATCCAAGTATGGGGAAGACCACGTGGAAAGGCAACTGCATCTTGTATCCTTTTTGTTGTGTAACACTTAGAATTTTTTTGAAAAAGATGCTTTTTGAACTAGTATAATCTCTTTCCTACTTTATTGGTCAACATGCATAATGATAGCCTAGATCTTAGGGTGGTGTGTGTAAGTGTGTAGATAATCCCCAACCACTACTTTTTGCCATGCATTATCTTGATTGAAACTAAATTAATTTATTTTATTTTATTTTATCTCATTTCATTTTAATTAATTTTTCTTCTTTAAACTTGGGCATTTTATTTAGTTTGCTCTTTCATTGTATCTGTTTTTAATTGTTTGCCGCTATTTATCTATTTTTGTTTTAATTTATTTTGTTTGAATACATAATTAAAAATAGCTTTTCATTTTTGGGCTAATATGAGCCGTATATACTCAAAATTTAGTGGCTTGTAAATTGTTTTGTCCCTCTAATTAATTAAATTATTTTGGGGATAAATAGTCCCATAAAAAATGGCCTGTTTTGTAAATGGGGAGTTGTTGCCATTTCTCCCCCTCAATTGTCTTTTTCCCCCTTATCTTCTCTAACTACCAACTTCAAATTTGAAATTTAAATTTCAAAACCATTTTACCACTGTGCAGTTTTCCCTTCCCATTTAAAAGTTGTAATCCTTTCTCTTTCTTCACACTTTTTACAAAACCCTTTTCTATTCCTTCTCTGCTTATCTTCATCTTTTTCATTTTCTTCTTCACTTGTTTCCTTGCGCTAACATTTCATCTCTAACCATGTCTAAGAAAGTGAAAGCTTCAGCATAAAAAACTTCCGCTTCAAAACCCCCCACCTCTACTGTTTCGCAACCCTCTAACACAGTGGGTAGTGATGAAAATTTGACCCCGCAAGAGAGAAATGTCAAGCGTTGTTCAATTTTCACTGATGAAACTGAGTTGGCAAAGTTTCAATCTCCATCGCAAGTCCAATTCTAAAGCTCCATGAGTTTTGACTGGTCTGCCTTACTTAGCCTTGACCTTGCCCAAGAAGTTAGAAGTTTTTTGGAGGCCGTAGGTCTCATGTCCTTTGCCGAACCAGAAGACCCAGCCTATAGAGAACTCACTTTGGAGTTTCTCTCAACTTTCACCCTAAACAATGATGTCAAAACAAATGATGATCCTAAGGTTTTCTTTTGCATGATGGGAAGGAAGAAGAAGCTATTTATTAATGATCTTAATGTGGCTTTGCAAGTGATCTCCGAGGAAGAAGCTTATTTGGGAGCTGTGGATAGTGCGTTGATTGCTTATCTCCCTGAATTTAAGAGGGATAAATATTTGAAGGAGATCTCTAAGACAATGGTGAAGGAGTCTGTTGAAAACCTAACCAAGCCCAGCCACTGTGTCATTCAAAAATTTTTATTTGCCAACCTTTTTGGGAGGAAGAGCCAGTCAACGATGCCCTCTACTAATGTGTTTGCTTTGTGGTGTATGGAAAAGAGACACAAGATGAATGTGGTTGCCCTTTTTACCAAATATATTTCTACTTCCAAAAACCCGGGAGCCATTCTTTGCAGCTCTCTTATGACTAGAATTGCAAGAAACATCTTCAAGGACTTTAAAGGGGAAGGCTTTAATGTTGAGGCCCTAGTCTCGCCCATATCCTATTCCACTCTCAAGCAAATCAAGGTGTGTAGGAAGTTTGATGATAGCTGGGTAAAAATTGTTGAAGAGGAGGAGGTCTTGGAGAAGCCTGTGAGGCAGAGTTTGAGAAATAAGGGCTCGGTGCTGGCAGAGGTCTCTTGCAAAATGTCTCTTGGGAAAAGGAAGGTCTGCGAGGATTTTATAGTGGAGGATCTCATCCTCTCTGAAAAGGAAAAGCTGGAATAGTTCGAGAAAACCTCCAATATGATTATGGGTGAGCTGTGCAGAGGGTTCTTCCAAATGAATACTGCTCTCTTAAGGGTGATTGAGGAGAATGAGTAAATGAAGGAAAAGTTGCAGGAAATATATAGCCATGCTGGGATAGAATATGATGTTAAAGGAGGAGAACTTGTACCTACCGCAAAAGGGGCATAGAGGCCTGTTTTGCAAGAACTTGCGTCTAGTGAAAAGAAGGAGAGCTCCCCCGTGGAAGAGAAACCCAAGGATGAAGGGATGATGAAAATATGGAGGAAATTGAGGAGGAGGAAGAGGAGGTCTCCTCTCTGCCTCCAGAATGAGGAAGACCTTGCATTTCTCTTGGTGAACGGTATCATTGAGGTTTCTTTATTCTTCTTCTTTCAGAATAAAGTTCTTCTTTAAATTCCTGTGCATGATTATGAATTGTTTTGCATTGCTTTGAGGACAAAGCAAATTTTAAGTATGGGGATGGTAGGATGAGGACTTTAACCTGTGATTTTGTGATGAATTGATTTTATGGCTTTGTAAACCTATTGTGATAACTGCTTGCATGAATTGCTTGAGGACAAGCAATTTTTAAGTATGAGGATGTTTGATTGGTGCAAATTATATCATCAAAAGTTAGGAATTATCGGGTTAAAAATGATTGCATTTGAGCAGATTTTATGAAGTCTTTATATTATTTCAGGTTTTCTGTTGAGGAAGGAGGCCTCCTTGGCACTGCAGATAAAAAGGAAGAAAACGGAGAAAGGCGAGCTATTTAGGAAGAGGAAACCATTGTTGACGTCACCAGGAGAGAGGAACTATTTTAGTTAGCAAGTAATTTTAGTTCTTTTGGAAAAATTTGGTTTGTAATCCTTTTAGTGTAGTTGTCCACTTGATTAGCAAGTGGGCATTTTATTATTAATTTCAAGTACAATGGTAATCATTATGGGCTTTGTATGGCTGCTTTTGATCAACAATACTTGGATACTAGTGAGCCACGTTGCTCTTTTGTTTTTGGACGGGAAAAAGAAAGGAGTATATCCCATTTTCTCCTCTTTGGTTGCCGCCAACTTTTATCTATCAAAAATTTACTATTCATCTTTAATTTTCTCTCTAATTTTTCTGCCATTTTTACTTAGCTTTTAAGTTCTTGTCATTAATGGAGTTTGTTGGGTCATTAATGGAGAGCTGTGAGTAGTCCTCCATCTGGTTCAGTCTGCCTTATAAAAGGAAGTCTAAGGAGATCTTCCCTCCACTGTAACGTATTTCTTCTTTACTTTGCTTGACTATTCGTGTGAAGGAATACTTGATTCTTTAATTGAAAATTTATCACTTTCATGCATGGTACTGAATGGGAAGGACCAAATGGAGATCTCACACACATATTTAGCATGAGATTGAAAAATGAATGTTGGTATGCCTTGGGTTCTATTTAATGGATGTTTAACTAAACTTAATGCTACTTTGTTGTTTGTGTGAAGGACTGAAAAGTGAAATATAATCAGCTTAGTAAGAACCTAAATTTGCTTAATAGGTGGTTTAGGGAAATCAAGTTAAGAGACTTCGGAACAGAATAGTCAAGTAAGGGTTTGTACTGAAAGTAGGGAAGATTGCTTTTGATTATCAAAAGGGTAGATTGAACTAGAGCCTTTCATTAGTTTTAAGTTAAATCAATTTCCATTCTGTTTTCATTTAATTTTAATTTGTTAATCAATCCCCCAAATTCAAGAAGATTAGTTAATTTTCCTATAGCAAATTTATCATGAAAAGAACAAACTGACTTAAAGATCTCCATGTGGGATACGATACTCTTGCTTGCCACTTTGCAATTAGACACTAGTATACTTGCTAGGTGTGTTACTTTCTTAGAGCAACACTGCTCAGCCTACCATTCATCATATAGTCAAATCTAGATTATCTAGTTATTAATTGAAAAAGAGATTAAAAATCAAATCCGCAAGTAAATTAAGTCAATCCGCAAGGAACAAAAGGTCATTGTCATTACTAAAAAAACCTCCCTAATAATGCAGAGATTCGACCACTAACAAAATTTAAGCATTCTCAAAAGCCCGACAATCAGCATGAATATATTATATATAGCCATTAATTTACATAGTTGACTCATCACTTGAAAATTAAAGCGAACAATTTATGCGAAGGATGATACGATATTTCAACATTAAACACGTACCTCAATCATAAAACTAATTAAATAAAAGACAAAGGATTCAACAAAATAGTCAATTAAACAAAGTTGAAAAATCATATCAACAACATCAACAAAGTTTCGGTTGTCAATCCTCTGGTATCTTACCGCTGTTATTGGAAGATATTTTGAAGAAATCGACCAATTTTCTTTAGGAACATGTAAAATTCCTCCCTTCTACTAAATCAGAATTCTATAAAAAAATCCAATTATAACTGGCCGTTGTTGACGGCGCTGAAATTAGAGGAAGCGCGATTGATGATCTGAGTAAGAGTAGTAACGAGAATCAGATGATTTTGTAAAGAAAAGTAATTGAAATCATAGGTTAATTATTTTGGGAAGAAATGTTTGTTAAGAAGAAAAGGAAAAGTAGATGTTGGGCTTTGTAAAATATGTAAAAGGGTTTTTACGGGAATACAAGAGAAAAAGTAAAATAATTTCAGACTATACCATAGTGTAATTTTACAAATCTCACATTATAAATTTTAATTTTTCATAAAATGTGAATTTAAGTTTTAATTTTTCAAAATACGTGAACATGAAAATAATCACCGATTTCAAGTAAAATAGTTATTATACGGTATAACAACTATTATACAAGGTATAACAAACATTATACCTGGTACAATGTTTATTATATTGTTCAAATATGAAATTTGAAACCAGATCTTAAAATTATCATTTTCAATTATTGGAATATTCTCTAATATTCTTCGTTATGTTGACTATTATATCAAGTATAATAGTCATTATACCCGATATAATGACTAATATACTATTTAAATGCGATATCTTAAACTTGACCTTTATACTTTTGTTGGATTCTGAAGATAATTTAATTTTGTAAGTTCTGAATTCAGAAGCAAAGTTCAGAAGGAAGTCACCTCAGAAGCACAAGGATTCGTCAACAGAGCTATGAATGCTCAGAAGCTATTAAAGTCAGATGAGGTATTAAATATCTCAGAAGATCACTCAAGACTCAGAACATTAAAAAGCCCTTATGAGGATTGCAAAAGGTCAACTTAGTCTTTCGACGTTAAAAGTCAATAAAGCTGACTTCGCATTTAATTCCACCGCGCACTCTATTCTTTAGTCTACTACAAGACAAAAGTTGTTGCAAAATCAAGAACAAATCTCACCTACTATTCTGATACGTATCTGCAGTACAAAGTGGACCCCCCAAATCAACCTGATATAACATGGTGTGGATCAGAGTTGGACGAGCTACTCTAACGGATTGTTAACGAAAACAAAATTGGGAGACAACGGCAAAATTCCTAGCAACGGTCCAAAAATCAGTGGAAACATTCTCTCCCTCTATAAAAGGATGATTTTCGCCATTGGAGAAGGTTTCCCAATCTTAGCAAAATTATTCAAGAGTGAACAAATTCTCAATCTGCTTACAATCTTCTCATAGCAAACATTCAAATCTCATCTGTTTGTATTTGAACTAACTGAAACAAAGTTTAGAAGTTCATATAAATCATTTACTTATAAACTGTTGTAAATCACACTAAGCTGAGGGTAAGTTAGTGTGAGGGAGCTAGGTAATCTCATAAGGAAAGTACTTAAGAGAGACGAAGCTCAGAGCCGCAGACATAGAAGAACGGTACTTCTGTATTGGTATAGCTCAGCAAAGACTGTTGGAGGGTACTTCAGTCAAAGCATTGTAAAAGGTTTACTCTTCACCAGAAGAAGAGTTGATAGTGGATTAAATCTTGGACTGAAGTTTCCAAGGACTACATTAGGCAGAGGCTGAACCAGGATAAATCTCTGTTTGCAAATTTTCTTACCTTGCTCTTTTATACTGCTATTTCATTCTACATCAAAACACATAAATACATAAAGGGGTTCTGAGTAAAACCTTTTACTCAGAAGCATCTTCAGAAGCGGTAATTAAACTACCTTCTGAAGTAAAATAGTGTACTAAAAAAAGAGTCATTCACCCCCCCTCTGACCTATTTTACACCCTACTGGGTCCCACAATTGGTATCAAAGCAAGAAATCAAATTAAAATAGATTTAACGAATCTGTAGTAAAAGATCAAAAAGGGTGAAAATAGCATGAAACATCTCCCTATTAATATGACCACACAGATACTCCCAGAAGGGTTGTCTGTGTCCAAACCCCCGCTGTTCTTTGGAAAGAATTACATATTTTGGAAAAATAGAATGAAAAATTTCATACAGTCTCAGGACATGTATGCATGGCTTGTTATAACCAATGGTCCATACATTCCTACATCAACTACAAACGGGGTAGTCTCCCCTAAGCCAAAAAGTGAATACAATGACTCTAATATGAAGAAATTATAGAGTAATGCAGCTGCAATTAACTTTCTACATTGTGCCTTAGATGCTACAGAATATAATAAAATCTCAGGATGTGAAAGTGCCAGGGAGATATGGAAAAAGCTTGAAGTAACCTATGAAGGTACAGAAAAAGTGAAAGAATCAAAGATCAATCAAATTGGCGACTCTATGAACTATTTGAGATGGAAGAGGGAGAATCAATCTCAAACATGAATGCCAGATTCACAAACATCATCAACGAACTCAAAAGATTGGGAAAGAACTTCTTAGAAAAAGAGCAAGCGAAGAAGATACTCAGAAGTCTAACTGAGAAATGGCAAGCTAAGAAGACAGCTATAGAAGAAGTTCAAAATCTCACCACTTACAGGTATAAAGAACTCATTGGTTCTTTAATCACTCATGAGATCTCTATGCAGAATTTTCAGAAGAAAGAAAAAGCAAAATCTAAAGGAAAGAAGGCAATAATCCTAAGAGCAGAAGAAGTCCGTGAAAGCTCATCAGAGGATGATGAGGATATGGCCATGCTGGCCAGAAGATTCAAGAAGTTCATGAAGAAGAACTCAATAACTCCTCAAAAGTTCCAAAAGAAGGGAAACCTTCCCCAAAAGTCAGACTTCCAAAAGAAAAGCAAGTTCAGAAGATCTGAGGAGAAAACCAAAGGTGAAAACCAAAAACCTATAACCTGTTTTGAATATCACCAGGAAGGACATATTAAATCAAGCTGCCCAAGGCTAAGAAAGGATAAAGGAAAGAAAGCTATGGTGGTAACATGCAGTGACAATGAAGAAGAGAGCTCTGCAGATTCTTCAGAAAATGAAGAAACTGCTCAGATATGCTTCATGGCTGAAGATGATAGTACCCAACAGTTGAGTCCTGGCATAGTAGCATAGATAAAGTCTCATCTTCAGAAGGAAAATCTTAGGAAAATGATGAGGTAAATTTCAAACTCAATATTCCTGATGAAATCATGCAACTACTTGCACAAATTTACAAGTAGGTTAAAAAGAACAAGAAACATATGAATCTTTGGAAGAAGATTTTGAAGACTTTTGTATCCGAGATATAGCTAGAGATAACTCTACCAAAGCTATTCACAAGAGGCAAGGTGAGCTTGAAACTAGGGTTGAGAAGCTCAAGAAAGAATTAGTTCTGGTAGGAGTCAACACTACCAACCTTAGCAGAAGAGTAATGTTGGTAGAAGGACATATATCGGGCAAAATAACTCTGCCCGTAAAATCAGTACCTTAGAAGAATGAGCCTCCTCAATAGAAGGCACAACATCAGAAGAAGGAACATTCACAAGAGAAGAAGGATCCTCAGAAGATAAACACCTCCCAGAAGCAAAATGTTCAAAGGATATATCAAGGTGAATCCTCAGCTTCAAGACAAAGGAGCTATTAGGAGTATGGATACAGGTATGATGTAGATAGTCATTAGAAAGGAGGTTATCAGAAGATGACTCAGAGAAATCCATAAGCCATAAGAAGAGTCATACCTCAGAGGTAACCACTTTAGGAACCTTTTGATCTTTGTCCATCTCACAGATTTCTATAGAAAAAAAGGCCAGAAAAGCTGTGAAGGTCTTCTGCAACTTTTGTGGAAAGAAAAACCACACAACTTCTATGTGTAGATTTAAGAATGGTTTTTATGATTCTTGTGATTGGCCAGATCTAATTTATTATGCACCCAAACCCAAGGGAAACTGAGTTCAAAGATTCTAAACATCTACTTTTGCAGGTAAGTCTTAGATCCACAGAAGGTCAACAAATCTGGTATATAGACAGTGGATGCTCAAGACACATGACAAGAGATGAGACATCATTCATCTCATTAGAATGCAAAAGATATGGAAGTGTAAGCTTTGGGGATAACAAAAAGGGAAAAACATTGGCAAAGGAACTATTAGAGCAGCAATCAAAATTGAAGAAGTCTCCCTTGTGGATGGACTAAAGTTCAATCTTCTGAGTGACGCTTAGCTGTGTGACTAAGGAAAAAAAAGTCATCTTTGACTCAGAAGGATGCTCCATCATTGATTATAAGTCAAATAAAACTTTGATATATGCTCCTAGATTCAATAACGTGTTCATAATTAATTTAAATGATAAATCAAAGAAAGATATATGTTTAATGACTAAAGAAGAAGAGTAATGGCTATGACACAGAAGGTTGGGACATGCTAACATGAATCTTCTGACCAAATTAATCAAACAGAAACTTGTTGAGGGTTTACCAAGCTTAAACTTCGAAAAGGATCACTTGTGTAGTGCATGTTAGTATGGAAAGCAATTTAAGAAGAACTTTAGATCTAAATTTGATTTTTCAACTAAGAGTCTTAGAATTACTTCATCTAGACTTGTTTGGCCCTGTTCTTCCCATGAGCATGGATGGACATAGGTATACCATGGTTATAGTGGATGATTATTCGAGATATACATGGGTCATCCTGCTGAGTAGTAAGGATGAAGCCTATGAAGGGTTCTCAAGATTATGTAACAGAATTGAAGTTGAACAAGGAGTCCTTCTGTCTAAAATAAGAGGCGATCATGGTAGAGAATTTGAGAATAAATTTTTTGCTGATTTCTGTGATGCCAGAGGAATTGAACACAACTTCTCTGCTCCTCACACCCCTCAACAAAATGGTGTTGTTGAGAGGAAAAATAGAATCTTAGTTGAAATGGCCAGGTCAATGCTTAGTGACAACAACCTTCCCAAATACTTTTGGGCAGAGGCAGTAAATACTGCTTGCTAAATACTGAATAGGGTAAACATTAGATCAGAAATTGATGAAACTCCTTATGAAATTTGGAAAGGAAGAAAACCTAAAATTGGGTATTTCAAAGCATTTGGGTGTAAATGCTTTGTACTAAAAAATAAAGAACAACTAGGAAAGTTTGATCCTAAAGCTGATGAAGCAATTTTTCTTGGCTACTCAACACATAGCAAAGC
>CATIWQ010549827.1:0-33497 GCA_949673415.1 Euphorbia schlechtendalii | reverse complement strand
TAAAAAAATAATTTCAAATGTATTTGTAGTATAAGCCAAAAAAATCGTAAACTTTAGCACAAAAAATGAAATTTTCAGCCATGTAATTTTTTTAGTATGATTAAATAAAAATAAATATATATTTTTTAACATAGTAATTATTATTTCAGACCGGACGGACCAGGTTTGAGTTTTAAAATTAAAACCAAGTCTGACATTTATTTTACTTAATCATTTCAGGTTCGGGCCGGCCGAGTCTAATCTTAAATTAGGACAAGTTCATCCCATGAAGAGCGGGCATGAACAGATCCCCCGGGCCAACGGGCCCATGCGCAGATAAGTCCTAGACAGATGTACGTATAAACAATGATAAACTTTCGAAAAGTATTTGTAAATCAACGAAAATTATAATATTAATTTTCTTAAATTTTTTAAAGCAAATTGTAATTATTTATACTTGTTTTGATACAAGATAAAACTTTCTAAAAAATATTTGAAATTCATAAAAATCTTGCCTGAGCATCGATTTTAAAATAGAACCTTTGGAAATTATTTTTTATCACAAAAAATCACCTTGCCCACCTAGAACATCTAATTGGTCAATCCGCCCAACTAGGAAAAATAGCAGCATTGTTCTTAAAATACCCACCTATACACCAGTAGGCCGATTTTTAAAACACTGCTCTACAGTACAGTACAGTGATACAAGTATAATTTTTGGAACCATAGCAGTTTTGTCCATTTCTTCATATATAATACAAGCTAATAAACTTACCCCAACAAAGAAGTTTGTTTAAGTTAAACTACTACTGTTCTTTGTACTTTGGATTTTGGTCTACAATAATGAGGCCCTCATAATTTGCATTAACAGAGCCCCAAATTCAACAGCTTGCTGCTACAAAGATGAATGATACAAAATTCAACAGAGCATCTTCAATTTTTTTATCATAAGCAGACTTTAAACATGTATGACCAAAACAGTCAAAAGTCTACGTTGTAATATTCAGAACAAAAGTTCATCACAAACTACACAAGCCATGTTTTGTCGTAGAACAGATCACTTTCTCTTTGATTTCTTGGTGTTGGAGGCCTTTCGGCTATCGATTTTCTTCTGTAAAGCTTCAAATTCTTCTTCTGTGGGTTCAGGAGCTGCACTAATACTACTACTACCTCCATACCTAGACACCATCGAGGAAAACATGGATTCGAACCGCTCTTTTCTCTCACTTCGTCTCTGAGATATTATGGCAAGTAGTTCTCCCTCTCCCTGTTTACTTGATCTGAGATGAATACATATCATCTCAAGGTTATTACTTATTATGCAATCTATGAACATTGTCATCAATAAACATTTCAAGGATGTGAAAAGTTAAGAACTCACGATGCCTTCCTTTTCAAAGGGTTTGTTGGTGGTTTTGTTTTGGATACTTTCTTAGCCCATTTCTTATACACTTTGGTTTCATTTATTTCTCCTATGAGGGTAAAAATGGAAATTAAATGAAAAAATTAGCCAGCAAAAACATCAGACAAACTAATACAGCAATCAAAACAGAAGTGTTCTAAGTCGGAATCAAACCAGTGAAACTATGTTGGCCAAAGAATCTAGAAACTAGAATTAACTTTTACCTGCAGATATGGCCTCATCTAACAAATCCTTGAACCGATGTGAATCAAGCTTAGGATCAGAACAGAGCATCGAGCAGAAAAGTCTGACAAAGAAAAACCCCACAATCATACAACCATGTCTAAAGAGAGAGAAGGCAGAGTTTTTTACTGCGTACCTGTTCATGTCACCCTTGTATTTCTTGAAGAGATCAATTAAATCCTTTTTCTCAGAATCGGATCCCCTATAATTTGCTTCAAACTCTTCAATGTCAGCTTCAGTGACCTAGAGCATTGTTTGTTCGTCAGCTGAAGGGAATGTGATGAAATCTAATACAAGAAAACGTGAAAATCAAAATAGAAACTAGTACCTTCTTGTACATGGCTCTAAAATATTCTTTCAAGTTTTGTACAACATCCCCTGCAAGATCCTGTCCAGCAAAAAAACATTATCTAAACTAAAACATTTATGAACTCCGAGGAAAAGTACAAGCACCTTTTTTTAATAATCTAAAACAAGTTTATTACTTAATTTACATTATCAATAAATTACCACGTCTAAAATGAAACGAAAACCTGATACTCGTATGCCGTTGCAGTTTGCATTTTCTGATATTAGAATGAATACAATTTCATTCTGAAAAAAAACCCTATGATCCTAGACACCACCAACTTAGATGAACAAGCACATGAACAACTTACAGCATCATCAACACAGCCAGTTTGATCATAGACAGCCCTTTTTTCCTCGTCGCCAAGAATAGATATCACCTTTTGTAGTTGTTGAAATTTTTCTTTAGCATCCTATTTGGGGGGACCAAACAGCAGGTAATAAGCATAAACATAAAATTAATGAAACTAGAAGCAACAAAAACAGAGGGACAATCACCTCGTCATCAGGATTTTTGTCAGGGTGTAGCCTTAATGCCAATTTATAGTATGATTTCTTTATTTCTTGTTGAGATGCTGTCCTCTCAACACCAAGTACCTGCAAGAATTAATTGTTATTGGGTATAACTTAAAGAAGCGCAGAATATACGCAAAGAACAAAAATTCGATATTATTATCACCTACTTATTTAGTGAAGCAACAAATAATGCAAAAATCATCTTCTAGACCCGGGAACTTGATACAAATATAAACAAAGACTCCAATTACCAACCAACATCCAATCAGAGACCTTCAGTCAACACTGAAACAAAAAAAAAGAAGATGACGAACGTTTGGCTTTAGAATATCAATCCAAACGTTGAAGTAAAAGCCACTTAAGCGACGTAAAATAGCTAAACTAGATAAAACAAGATAAGAAAAGCACAAGAAGTTGATAAACCAGCTTAAGTCAGTGCACCATCCTTCAGTGTTCATGACTTTCAGTCACATGAACACGTTTATTGATTACAGAACAAAGATGCAACTACTTTATGCTTCACAGATACAATACGATCACAATAAGAAATAGCATCGCCACTTATTGGCACTTTGTAATGGATCAGCTCTTCCAAGTAGCAATAGAGCTGTCACATCAAATCGACCAGCCCTTAAAAAATAGCAATTACCACACTAAATAGACTAAAATATAACCTAAAAACACCACATAACAGAGATGATGAACGAATCATCGAACAAATCAAGCATTCTTTCAATCTAAGTATTGTTTGACTATAAAGCGGAACAATCGATCAAGATTAAGACCGTTATGAATACGTAAATCGACAAATTAGGTAAGAATGAATCACCTGGTATAAATCCATATCGTTTTTGGAAGATTGATTAAGATTATGTTGCTGTTCCTCGTCTTCCGATTCAACGTGTTCGTTATCCGCTTCTTTTTCTTCAACAACCCTAGATTTCATTTTCCTCCCCATTGTAGCGCAGGAAGAGTTGGTTAGAGAGCAAAGTGAAGAGAGAGGTGCAAATACAGAAAAAGGTGGTGTAATTGTATAGGTATATCGGTGGGCATTAACATATTTTGTTGATTTTATGAATTTGAGTTCCCGCCTATTTCCCCAATTTTCCCGCGGCGTTCATCAGAAGAGGCGTATTATTGGGTAGAGTTGCTTGCGAAATACAAATTTGGGTCTCATCTTGAATCTCAAACGCTAATATCATCTTGAACTTTTTATTTGGGCCTAGAAATACAGAAATAAAAGCCCAAACATATACAACTGTTGGCTACTATCCATATCATACACCCCTCTTTATTTTTCATTTTACATATTCCACGCTTATTAAGAAATCAATTTATCAAGGATATAAAAATACTAATTTACTTTTACATTCAATGAAATTTTATCTTCTCACTTGAAAATTACATTAATAAATGAGGATACATTTGAAAGAATAATGGAAAAGTTACGTAAAATTTTGAGAATGACAAATAAAATGAGCTTTCAAATTTTTGCTAAGACGAAAAGTAAAAAAAGATTGATTTTCACTTATTATCAAAATAGGAATTATGACATTTTTTTCCAAACGAAAGCCTAAAATTTGAAATGTTATCAAATTGAGGATTTTTCTTAACACCGTTAAAAATGATGATGTGACAAAGAACAATTCCGAAAATTCATATCTTTTAACCGTGGAAGCACAAAAATTTGTCAAACCGCCCATTATTCACTTCATTTTCTCCTCCAAATTGACATTTGAACTTCATCTTCCAAAAATTCATATTAATTTCTTCTTTTCTTCTCAACAACCTTGCTTAATTTATGTTGGATTTGAATTATCATGTGTTATTGATGGAATTGAGGCTTCCATGTTTGTTGATTTGAATTTGCAGAAATAGAACCCTAGCTAAAATTGGGACAAAGAAATTGAAAAACTCTGGAAACACATAGGGCGGTGAAGATGACAAAGTGTGTAACGCCAAGTTGAGTAGGAGTCTTTAAAATTTATCGGACCTGCAAGCCTATGAAATAGAAGAATTGGTGCGGGTGATATCTGCTTGTAACTGTTATGTGGAAAAATAACAATTGCAATGTACGAGACTTGTCCCACGTTGATTGTTGCAATCAATGAAGGATTTATAGGTTAATATAGGTTCTCTTACCATTGAACTAGTCTTTTGGTGAGCTCTCAGATTTAATCTATAACAATTGATAGAGTGGTGGCCTGGAGAAACCAGTCGTGAACAACGAGGACGTTTGTCTTAAAGGGGGGTCGAATGTTTTGTGGAAAAATAACAATTGCAAGGTGTGAAACTTATCCCACATTGGTTATATAAGTAATTGATGATGGGTTTAGAGGTTATTATGAGTTCTCTTACTCTTTGACTAGTCTTATGGTGAGCTCTCTCATTTAACTTATAACAGTAACAAGAGTCTTGACATCTGAATCAGTACCCGCTCCTTCTTCGCCTGATGCACCTCCCGCTCTTAATTAATGTTCAGTTGAAAATGTTCAAAATTAAATTGGTTATTTTTTACTTTTGGATCATGGGTTTTGCTTAATTTTGTGCAAGTTGTTATTTATACTCAATACTACTTCGAATCTGTTAAAATTTTTAATTTTGATTTTTGGGTTTTCATCAATTTTGTTCAAATTGCTGCTCTCTAAGATTTTCAAATGTGAATTGAGCATAAAACTACTTGGATTTCATTCAATCTCAATCAATTTCATTTTGACATGTATAATTCAATTTGGGTTTTGCTGGATTTTGATAATTTCATTAGCCGAAGATCTATTTAATCAATCTCGTGATACCATGTCCATTTCTTGCTTCTGGCGATGTTTTGTTTTGATTCAATGTTCAAAGGAGGTTTGAATTTGTCTTGTAAATAAGGGATTGAAATGGGTTCGGGATTTTAGGAAGAAGATAACACAGAGAAAAAGCTCAAAAGTAAATTGTGGGTTTTCCAAAATTACCCTCTGACATGTCATCGTTATTAATTGTGTTAAGAAAAGGTTCTCGAATCAGTAACGTTTCAAACCTCCGATCTCGTTTGAAAAAGAAACACAACCTCCATTTTGATAATAAACAAAAACCATGTAGCATATTTTTTATATGCATCCTAAAAAGATCGGAGGGAGTATAATCAGATCATGCCACCAAGTGCGGTTTTTGTGTGAAACCAAGTAGTAAACAAGTATTGTGCTGAGCTAGACCTCAGTCCACTAGCCCATATAGACAAGGTACATGTAATCATGTCATATAAACACCAATTTGTTGTATAAGAATCACACCCTAATAATGTGAAGTAACTAATTCTCTTCATTTTCATCAATTATATGGGATAACAATTTGAAAATGTCCTTGAATGAGGCTAGAATGCTACATAAAACAGCTGCTTGGTAAAAGCCAACAAATTTTAATAAAGAAAAAGTAAAACTAGAATGATTAAGAAAACATGGCAAGCTAAGCAGAGAAAGTAAAAGAGAGAATAAATGCGAATGTTGGAGTGTGTCCCTACTTCTGCTGAAAGCAATGCTAATAATATTAATTGCAACTGTATTATTACTCTATAGCTTTCTTCATTGCAATAAGTGAAATCTGAAAATAAATACACCCACCATTATCAACTTTCACTTCCTAACCCAACACATCTTGTCTCTCTCTCTTTCTCTTTAAAACAATACTGTAAGTTATAATTTCATTTCATGATATATGTAGCGTCTTCTCTCGGGAATATTATCAAACACCTAACACGCAATTACCCATGAATGGTCTTAACTTATCTTGTAACTTTAATTTCATCTCTCCTAATTTTTTTAAATTAAATGCATTTTCTTGGATGCTTAATTTAGACTTTCGTGTTGATTGATTTGTAGAGTTCACCATTGTCTATTTAGCATTTACATCATAACATGCAAACAAACCAACTTTTAGGTAGCGACAATTCATTGAAGTATACCATTTCAAGCGAATGAACTAAGATTTCATTAATAAGATGTTACGGAGTACTATTCAAAATCTCAATTAATTTTAGATATAAATGATTCTAATAATATTATGTCACGTAATTAATTGATATAAAATTTTTAAATTGATAGATAATGTTGAATTTTGAGTTTTGATCGTAAATATTATCTTTGATAATATGCATGTATAGTATTAATCATCTACCTTTAGCTACATGTCTACCACTTACTTTTAAGATCGGTGGTCATAAATAATATTGATAATTATATCATACTTATAATAGTTACCGGTGAAGCGACAAGATCTTATTTTTGTAACATCTTCACTTATAATTTTTTTTATGATATGCATATTCGAAAATAATGAATAACGTTTTCACCTTTACCACCGTATTCGTTTAAAGTAATTTCAGCATATATAATTAGAGTTATCAAAATGTCTAAAATGAGTATTACCTTAAAACTTGATCAGATTGTTAAAAAATTGATAGATGGTTATTTGTTAAAGAGCAAGTAACCAATTACTTTTACTATTGTTTTTCCAAAAAAATTACTTTTACTATTGTGAGTTAAATTTTATCATAAATTTTGACCAAAACTGGTGAAAAAATTCATTGGATGCTTTCAATTAAAGAAAAAAAAGCAGATAGAGGGAAATTGAAATTCCTACAACATCTTCAACTACTGTGCTAATACAATAATGTTTGTCCTTCACCTTTCCTGCTTTGTAATCAAGTCAAAATGAATTAGATGTAAAGTCAACTAACAGGGAAGCTATATGTTATATTAATATTATTACGTGACACTATTTTAATACTAGTACGGATTTGTACTCTGTTGTATATATTCTACCCCTTCATATGCATTGTTCAAAATTGCAGCAGCGTAAAAGAAGCTCTTTTTTTATTCAACAGCTTTCAACGATTCTCTGCAATGTATGTACTCGCGCATTCTGCATACCATACTTTATTTTTTAAAGTTACAAAAATTTGCATTTGCGATGATCATATTTTTTATATACATTTTGCATGCTAGAAGAGAACAAAATGTTGAAGCGAATCCTGGTTAGTATAAATGATGAGATAAAATTATATACACTTTATAAGTTATTATCAATATTTGAATATTAAAAAATTGTTATGTCGTTTTCAATTTCTTACATCAATTACTGATAGAAAAAATAAGTGATTTTTTAACATTCCCATTGTATTTAACAGAATTTGAAATATCAGTAAGTTTTTTGGAGACAACATTGAAAGTTATGCGTTCTAATTTAGTAATAGAGCATCGTTCTACTGTTACATAATTGGGACTATTTTTGTAAACAGGAAAACCATAATTTCCAAAACCAGGGATTATTATGAAAGAATGCTATGAATTATCGACTCTGTTTATAAATATTGAATTGTAAATCCAAAGAGACGCGTGGGAGAGTTTGATGTGAATGTGAGTGGGCCCATAGAAGATCTAAACCGTTGAAAAAGATGAAGAAGAGCGGTAAAAGCGGGTGATATTTAGGGGTATAATCAGAAGATAACCAAATCTAATGGCACTGTGCAACACATGGATATTGACTATACAAATACGACAACATAAAAAAAAAAGAACTCAACAAAATTAAGTAATTGAATAGGTCGAGGTGGTCCACTGACGGACTTGTCTGCTTTGTTTGTCTGTTACTTAACAGCTCACTCACGAGAAAAGAATCCTTTCCTTTGCTTCACTTCTTTTGTCTTTTTCTCCCTTCCTTACTTTCTTCACTTTGGAAATCGTTTCTCTTCCTTTCCTTCCCCTTCCCTACCTTCTCTATCTATATTCTTCACTTCTTTATTTTTTTTTCTGGTGCTTATAACAAAAATTTTAGGGCAGCCACATTTAAAATTTCCGGACATTTTAAACTAGTTTAGGGCATTTCTAATCCAACTTTAGAAGTATGATCAATGTCATTTTAAATTGAAATGACACAATTCACAGTTTTAAAATTTTCATTGTTTTTAATTTTTTTTATATTTTTATGTTTTGAATATATATTTAGAATATTAACGTTATTTCATTTACAAAAAATTATTTTATTTTTTTAAGATTATTATTACTTTTATAATTATGATTTAAAAATTTGAAGTGAAATTTGAAATGTAGTTGGAGAAAAAAAATACTACAATAACTTTAAAATATAAAATAAAAATTATTGTGAAATTTGAAGGTGTAGATCGGATATGCCGTTATAGTACTAATTTAGAGTTTTACTTCTTTTAATTTAGCTTTTGAGTTGACCTTTGAGCCCATGAGAAGCGCTATGAAGTAACCAAATATTTTGGGCTGAACGAAAGCAACAAAACTGGTGAGCAATGCAAATGCTATAAAGCAGATGTAGGGGTACATCTAAATAAGTGAAAAATTCAAGAATTTATATATTGGGCGTCTTATGTTGATTTTCTTTTTTACCATTCAGCACATCAATCATTAATATTATATTATTTTGCTATTTTAATGTAAATCCGAAAGCAGTTTCTTTTGCTAATTTAATGTAAATCGGAAATGGTATCTGGATAGTTAAAATTCAATACAGTATCAACATTGTTCAACACGCGAATATTTTTATGTTTAAAGCGAGGATAGCATGTGCTCAATATATTAATTATTCAAATTTAATAAATAAATGAAAATGTTAGGATTAATGTTTAAATTTAATAGGACTGTCATGTTATAAAATCATTTAACTCAACATCCTCAAAGTGAATGATGACAACTTGTTAATGTTAAATTAGATACTTTTCTTTTCATTCATAATTATTTTTATTCTGAAAAAAAGAAAATTGTAAGTAAAAAGAATGTTAATAATAGTATATACTATTGTTTTTAATTTCACAGTGTAAGAATGATGAAAAATAGTGACTGAAAAAGTTACAAAAACACCACTACAAAGCCAAATTCAGTGAAATTTAAAATTACATAAACTAACTAAATTGAAGTAAAATAAAGTCAAAAAGAAATGACCTAATTGAAGTAGATTTGTGAAATTGTGGTGTTTGTTGCACATAAAATAAAAACTTTAAATAACATATCTAAAAGTGCTGATCTTTTTAGTCCTAAGTAAACTATTCTGACCAGAACAAACGTCTCTAGATTATAATAATGTCACTGCAGAAAATTCCAATCTTGGATTATGCTTGAACAAAAAAAATAAAAAGGTGAACATAAAAAAAAAGAAAAAAGTGATGAAAAAGTGAATTTACTTTTGTTATAATTACTTTATGGGAAAAGTCAAAAGAAGAGTTAACCAAAATATATACAACCCTTGAAAGCTTTCTTTCTCTGTCAATCTCCTTCAATGGCTTCTTCAATTTACACTTTCTCTTTTCTTTTTTCTTTCAGCTTCTTCTTTCTCTCTTCTTCTGCTTTCACAGATGCAGATATTCTTGCCTCCTTCAAAGCCTCCATTGAAGATCCTGAAAGTTCTCTTTCAACTTGGTCTTCAAATTCCAATCTTCATTACTGTAACTGGACTGGCATCACCTGCTCTAGTAAACTTACTGTCATTTCCATTAATCTTCAAAGTTTCAATCTTTCTGGTGAAATCTCTTCTTCTATATGTGAACTAACCGATTTGGCTCTGCTTAATCTTGCTGATAATCTCTTTAATCAGCCTATTCCTTTGCACCTATCTCAGTGTAGCTCGTTGGTGAGTTTGAATCTCAGTAATAATCTGATTTGGGGAACAATCCCTGAACAGATTTCTGGGTTTGAATCCTTGAGAGTGATTGATTTTAGTAGGAATCACATTGAGGGGAAAATCCCAGATTCTATTGGGTCATTGGTGAATCTTCAAGTTCTCAACTTTGGGAGCAATTTGCTTTCAGGTATTGTCCCTTCTGTCTTTGGGAATCTCACACAGCTTACTGTTCTTGATTTGTCGCAAAATGCTTACTTGGTAAGTGAAATCCCTAGTGACATTGGGAAATTAGATAAGCTTGAGCAACTTTTGTTGCAAAGCTCTGGTTTTTATGGTGAAATTCCTGATACTTTTGTGGGTTTGCATAGTTTAGCTGTTTTAGACATGTCACAGAACAACCTAAGTGGTGTTGTTCCTCCAAAATTAGGTTCTTCACTTAAAAAGCTAGTGTCGTTTGATGTCTCACAAAACAAACTTTCTGGGTCATACCCAAATGGATTATGTAGTTCAAAAGGTCTCAAAAACCTTGCTCTTTACTCCAATTTCTTCACTGGGTCAATACCTGGTTCAGTTACTGAATGCTTGAATCTTGAGAGGTTTCAAATTCAAAACAATGGCTTTTCTGGTGATTTGCCTGATGGGATTTGGTCATTCAGCAAAATTAAGCTGATTAGAGCTGAAAACAACAGATTATCAGGTAATATACCGGATTCCGTATCAAAGGCTGCTGAATTAGAGCAAGTTCAGATTGATAACAACAGCTTTAGTAGCAACATTCCTCATGGCCTTGGTTTGGTTAAAAGTCTTTACAGGTTTTCCGCATCTCTTAATGGCTTCGATGGCGAACTGCCTCCCAATTTCTGCGATTCTCCAGTTATGAGTATCATCAACCTGTCTCATAATTCCCTTTCCGGTCAAATTCCCGAGTTTAAAAAGTGCCGGAAATTAGTCTCACTGTCTTTGGCAGACAATAGTTTCACCGGAAAAATCCCAAATTCCCTTTCCGATTTGCCCGTTCTCACTTACCTTGATCTCTCTCATAACAATCTCTCCGATTCCATTCCACAAGGGCTTCAAAACCTAAAGCTTGCTCTTTTCAACGTATCCTTTAACCAACTTTCGGGCAGAGTCCCCCCTGCCCTAATCTCGGGTCTCCCCGCCTCATTCTTGGAGGGCAACCCTGGCCTTTGCGGTCCAGGGATGCCCAATTCCTGCCCTGAAGACCTGCCAGGTGTCCATCACTCGGTTGGCCTCAGCCCAATGGCGTGTGCACTTATCTCAGTAGCATTCGGGGTCGGAATTCTCCTTGTTGCTGCCGGCTTTTTCGTGTTTCATAGATGGTCGAAGCAGAGATCTCAAAAGGGTAGCTGGCGATCCGTGTTCTTTTACCCTCTCAGAGTAACCGAGCATGATTTAGTTATGGCGATGAACGAGAAAACCGCCGCGGGAAATGGCGGGGGGGCGTTTGGGAGGGTTTACGTTATAAGTCTTCCGAGCGGAGAATTGGTTGCTGTTAAGAAGTTGGTCAATGCCGGGACCTGGAATTCGAAAGCTTTGAAGGCCGAGATTAAGACTTTGGCCAAAATCAGGCATAAGAACGTTGTTAAAGTTCTCGGATACTGTCACTCGGACGAAGAAATATTTCTGATTTACGAGTACTTGCAGAAAGGGAGCTTGGGAGATTTGATTGGCAAATTGGATAGTGATTTCTTGCAATGGAATGTTAGGCTCAAGATTTCCATTGGCATTGCTCAAGGCTTAGCATACCTTCACAAGGATTATACTCCACATTTACTCCACAGAAACGTGAAGTCGAAAAACATTTTACTCGATATTGATTTCGAGCCGAAACTGACCGATTTCGCTATTGATCGAATTGTGGGAGATGCTGCATTTCGGTCAACGATTGCCTCGGAATGTGCTGACTCGTGCTACAACGCTCCTGGTATGTTTCGAGAATCGAAATTCATCGTTTTTTTTAGAAATTTTATGTTGTTGATACGAATTTGATCGGTTTTGCAGAAGTTGGGTACCAAAAGAAAGCAACTGAGCAAATGGATGTTTACAGCTATGGTGTTGTGCTATTGGAGCTCATAACTGGGAAACAAGCGGAACCAGTTGAGTCTATCGATATAGTGAAATGGGTTAGAAGGAAAATCAACATAAACAATGGATCGGTACAAGTTTTGGATCCTAAGATACCGAAAAGTTTTCAGCACGAGATGGTTGGAGCGCTTGACATTGCGATTCGGTGCACTAGTGTGATGCCGGAGAAAAGACCGTCGATGGTTGAAGTTGTGAGAGGACTTATGTGCCTAAGCTCGAGTAGTGAGTTTGCGAAACCTGACTTGTCAACTGAAGGGCTGGGTTCTTGTGTTTCGGTTTGAGTTATGGGTTTAGCATTTGTTGGGTTGAATGTGTTGTATGTACAAAGTGGAATTTGATTTCACAAAATTTTAGCTTGTTTGAGGAAAGAAAGGGTTATTTATCAAAACGGGGTTGTTTTGCCAAACTGTGTACTCAATTACATATTAATCCGTTTTTAAGATTCCTAAATACATTCTCTTCCGCCCGAACTTAATTACAATATCACGTTTACTTAAATCGCGTCTCCTCCTTTTACCCCCTCTTGCCGTCATTTCTCCTCTAGTTTCTGCACCAACATAACATACGATGCTTTCTCTCTATATTCAACATACAATGCTTTCTCTCTATATTTTTATTTAAAATATAGAAATTGATTAATATGAATATATTTTATATAAAACAAAACATACATACTGATTAATTAAAATAATTACATTTCATTTAATGTATACTCACTTCAATATTAAAAAACTATAACTAAATTAAAAGGATAACATTCTTTTCTAACCTTACATATGATATAATCAACAATGTAATAATCAAAAGAGACAATTATAGCCAGCCATAAATTGCATTGTCAAAGTTTATCACTATTTCATATTAAAATTTCTGAAAAATTCCATGAAAAAATAATAAACGTAGCATATAAAACTGAACAAAATCAAATAAATGTCCCAAAGAATAGGCAAGAAATAAGAATGGAAAAAAAGGTGTCTTTCAAGGAAACCTAGAGACAGACATTGTTGGTGCAATTGGAAAATTTTTCAATGTTAACACACCACCCTAAAACTCTAGAGTTAGCTCATAAAACCAGATACCACTCTCAACTTTCAAAAGGACCATTCACCCCTCTTAACTTGGCAAAAAGGATCAGTTACCCTCATTAAATTGGTAAAAATGCACCAGTTAGCCCCCTCAATGTCATGTGTCAGAAATTGGTTGGTTTGACTTTTCAAAGATGTTATTTTTTTTATTTTTCTCTCTTTAACCAAAAGTTGACACGTGGCATTGAAGGGATAAACTGATGCATTTTTGCCAAGTTAAGGGGGGTAGCTGGTTCTTTTTACCAAGTTGAGAGGGGTAGCTGGTCCTTTTGAAAGTTGAGGGTGGTATCGGGTTTTCTGAACCAACTTTAGGGGGGTCTTGATGCATTTGGCCTAACTTAAATAATGAACTTTTTTGATGGACTTATAATTTCTAGAGTTGAAATCACATGATTTTTATGTTGTGCTTCATAATTAGCAAGGGTGTTCGCCGCCAGAGGGGTTTATATCTAATAAATTGGAAAATATCACATCATTGCGGGGATATGTGGTGTCTTCAAGTTGCAGACAAGTGATATCAGAGTTATGTCTTCGCGTTAGCCGTAATGTGGATGGATCCTTAGAGTCTCGAACAAATGTGACATGTCAGGTTGATCACCAACAATTCGTGGAACTGCTAGTGCTCCATGTAAGTCGTGTATCTTCGACACATTAGAGCGGTTAAAAAGGTGTTAGTAGACGGATGGATGATTCTTCGAGGGGATGCTCGATGGTTATTTTCTCGAGGGGAGAAATATTGGATAAACAATTATCTCACATTGCTAATATAAGCATTGACAGTATCATTATTGGCATAAGACCTTCTAAGATAAATCACAAGATTGGATCCATGAGGACTTTAAATCCTAAGTAGACAGTATCATACCATTGTGGAGATATATTGTGTCATCAGGTCGTCAATAAAGGGTACACAAAATTGAACAACGAAATAAGGGAATAAGATTTGTTTGTTTTCTATTAAACAACATCAAGCAATTATGTTTTAAGTCGTGACGAACGTTTTGGTCAATAGCTAAGATTTTTTTTGTAAAATTGAATAGGTCACGGGCTTAAACTGTTAGGTCTCGAATAATTAATTCGGCAACGAGGTGATATGTGTTAACTAAAGTAGATTTGCAACAACAATAATAAAACAAGTAACGCAATAAAGAAACGTAGAGATTTAAGTGGAAACCCTTTAAAAAAAAGAGAAAAACCATTGGGCACCGGTAACTCCACTAATAAATAATGGGAATATAAAATACAAGATCTCTCAAGTATACCCAAACTCGAGGTATAATTTTAGGACAGTTGGAAACACCCCAATTTTACTTACAAGGTAAAATCACTCAACTCCCCCTCTCTAATTACTCTCTTATGGTAATAAATTACTCCACAAGAAGAAACTCTCAAAATACTCTTTGTAGGAATAATGCTCTACAAAAAGAACTAAAAGCTTTCTCTTTTTTTTCTGATGATTTTGGATTGCAGGGACTGCCTTTTATAAGCAACTTGATGTACCCATTTTCAATTGCTAAATTGAAAAATGCAATATAATCCAAAATGCTGCAACTAATTCCTACCAATCAACCATCTACTTTTGACAAATGAGGATACCCTTTGAATTTGATGTCTAGACCCTTCAATTCTCCCCCTCCAGACTCATGGGGGTATCAAGTCAGTTTCTAATTAGAGCTCATGCGAATTAACTCACTACATAGCTCAAAATTCTCTCGAGGAACCACTTTGGTCAGCATATCTGAAGGGTTCTTTTCTGTTGGAATTTTCTCTAGATGAAAACTCCATTTTTCAATTTCTCTCGTATCCAGTGATATCAGATATCAATGTGCTTTGTTCGAGAGTGATACATAGTATTCTTGCTTAAATCTATTACACTTTGACTATCGCAATATATTATGCTGTCAGCTTGCTTTTGATCCAACTCTTCAAAGAATCTCTTCAATCTAATCGTCTCTTTTCCTGCTTCGACAGCTGAGATGTACTCTGTTTCAGTCGTAGAAAGTGCAACACATTTCTGTAATATAGATTGCTAAGAAATTGCTCCCCCGGCATATGTAAACACGTATCCCGAAGTTGACTTTCTATGATCGAGATCTCCCGCCATGTAAGCATTAACATAGCCTTCTAAGATTGGTTTAGATCCTCCATAACACAAGCACTTCTTCGAACTTCCCTTCAAATATCTCAAAATCCATTTCACTGCTTCCTAGTGTTGTCTTCCCAGATTATCTAGGAATCTGCTTACAATTCCAACAGCATGTGCAATGTTTGGCCTTGTGCAAACCATTGCATACATCAAACTCCCCACAGTAGAGGAATATGGAATCTTTCTCATGTCTTCCTTCTCTTCTTTAGTTGATGGACAAGATTTTTTACTCTACTTCAGATGACCGGTAAGAGGAACGTTAACTGGTTTAACATTCAACATGTTGAAACATTGCAGCACACTCTCAACATATTTTTCTTGTGATAGCCATAACCTTTTGTTTCTTCTATCATGAACAATCTTCATGCCCAAAATTTGTTGTGCCGGTCCTAAGTCTTTCATGTTAAAGGATTTCGCTAATTGAACTTTCAATTAACGAATTGAAAAAACATCCTGTTCCAAAATCAACATATCATCGACATATAATAACAATATGATAAAGTTGTTATCAGAGAAGCGTTTGAAGTAGACACATGGATCCGCCTGAGTCTTCTTGTAACAATGACTACTCATGAAAGAGTCGAACTTCTTGTGCCATTGTCTGGGTGCTTGTTTTAACCCGTACAGACTCTTTTGTAACTTGCAAACCAGGTTTTCTTTCCCTTTTACTTCAAAACCTTCTGGTTGCTCCATGTAGACCTCTTCTTTTAAGTCACAGTGAAGGAATGCTATTTTCACATCTAATTGTTTAAGCTCAAGATTCAAGCTTGCTACCAAGCTTAGACTGCTCGAATAGAAGTCATCTTAACCACCGGAAAAAAGATTTCATCGAACTCAATTCCCTTTTGTTGTTGAAATCCTTTTACTACTAGACGAGCTTTATACTTCACCAGCTTTCAGTTGCCATCTCTTTTGAGCTTGAAAACCCATTTGTTCTTCAATGCTTTTCTGCCTTTTGGAAGTTTGACTAACTCATAAGTATTGTTCTTTTGCAAGGAATTCATCTCGTCTTGCATCGACTCCAACCATGGTTCTTTATTTTCATGAGTTAGAACAACCAGGAAATTCTCCAGCTCCCCCTCATCGGTAAGGAGAATGTGCTCAGAACTAGGATACTTTGATGTTGGTTGACTATCCCTAGTAGATCTTCTAAGCTGCTGGTCAGCTTCTGCTTGCTGGGTAAGTTGCTTCCCCTACTCATCAACATCTTCTTCTTCATGACGCTCCATTAGTTCCGGTAGTTCAACATTTCCACCTATTGCATTATTTGATTATGAAGGAACAGTGCTAGGAATGACGCCATTCACAAACTCTGACTTGTCATTTTTCTTGAAGCTTTCGATAGTCTCATTCTCTCGAAAGACTACATCTCTTCTTCTAATAACCTTCTTATTCTCTGGGTTCCATAGTTTGTACCCGAACTCTTCATCTCCATATCCTATGAAGATGCAAGGACTTTCTTTACCATCAAGCTTTGACCGTTGCTCCTTAGGCACATGAGCAAATGCTTTGTAGCCAAACACCTTCAAATGAGAGTATTGAACCTCTTTTCCATCCCATACTCTTTCTGGAATATCAAAGTCTAGAGCTGAAGATGGTGACCTATTGATGACATAGCAGGCTGTGCGTGCTGCTTCTCCCCAAAATGACTTAGGTAAGTTTACCATTTTGAGCATGCATCTAACCTTCTCCACAATGGTGCGATTCATCCTTTCTGCTACACCGTTGTGTTGTGGTGTACCAGGTACAGTCTTCTCATGTCGGATTCCGTGTTTGGAACAATAATTCTCAAACTCATGAGATGTGTATTCACCACCATTGTCAGTTTGAAGACATTTCAACTTCTTGTTAGTCTCTCTTTCCACCATGACTTGAAAGTTTTGGAATGACTAGAATACCTGATCCTTTGTTCTTAGGAAATACATCTACAGCTTCCGAGATGCATCGTCAATAAAAGTAACAAAATACTTGTTACCTCCCAATATCTCTATTTCAAAGGGGCCACAAACATCTGAGTGTACTAAGTCAAGAACACTTGACTTTCTACTTGATGACTTGTTGAATGACACTCTATGTTGCTTGTCGAACAGGCAGTAATCACATGGGGATAGTGGCATACCATTAGTAGAAGGTACAAACACCTTCTTTGCTAGAATCTACAACCCTTTCTCACTGATGTGAGCTAATCTTCTATGCCACAAGTCTGGTGAAGACTCTTCTTCAGCCGCATACAATCCATCTTTACAAATGATTATATTTGTTTTGTACAGTGTACAACACATGGTTCCTTTTACAATCACCAAGGAATTCCTTGTAAGCTTCCATTTCCTACTCCTGAAGAAATTCTTGAAACCTTCACTATCCAAGACACCACAAGATATCAAGTTGAGCCTTAAATCAGGAACATGCCTAACTTCTTTGAGGATGAGTTTGCAGCCAGTGTTCATCTTCACACAGATGTCACCAATTCTGATAATTTTGAATGGTCACTATTGCCCATTTTCACCATCCCAAAATCTCATACTTTGTAGATGGTGAAGAACTCCTTGTTTGGAATGACGTGATAAGATGCTGCAGTGTTGATCACCCATTCCGTCTCATCTTAACTTGAGACTTGGAGATATTATTCTTCATGATTGAAAGATAAAACAACAATCTCCTCAGTTGTTGCAGTGGTGTTCCTATCTTCTTCTTAGTTGTTGCCATCCTTCTGTTCCCTCTTCAACTTTTGCAGTTCCTCTTCAAATGGCCTTTTAATCCACAATGGTAGCATTTAACTCTACCCCTGAACTTGGATCTCCTCGAGACTTGTCTACGCCTTTGGATTTGTCTGAATTGTTGAATCCTTTAGTTCTGCTCCGATCTCTGTATTCGGTGACAAGAGCTTGACTGCTTTCGTTAATCGTGACTTTCCTTCTAGTCTCTTCGTTGAGCAGAGTGCTCACAACGTGGTTTAAGGATAATATTTCATATGGAGCAGAATTGGTCACAGATACTACCAAAGTATCCCAACTCTCTAGTAAAGAGCTGAGCAACAATAAGGATTGAACCTCATCTTCTAGTGTGGTTTTCATAGAAGATAACTGATTAATTGCACTTCGAAATTCGTTCAGAAATTCAGCAACGGGAGTTCCATCCTTATACTTCATGCTGACAAGTTTCCTTATCAGGAATAATTTGTTCCTAGCAGATTTTCGATCATAAAGATCTTGCAACTTCATCTATAATTCATGGGCAGACGTTTCCTCCGAGACATGACAGAACAAGTTGAAATCTATCCATTGGCGAATAGTTCCAATGGCCTTTCTATTCAACTTGATCCAATCGGGATCTTTCATGTCTTTGGGCTTAGCAGTGTCTCGTTCGATTGCTTCATGCATATCTCTGCAGTACAAAATATCCTCCATCATGGGTTTCCAAATTGACCAGTTGGACTCATTCAATTTGATCACGGATGTTGAAGAACCCTCCATTTTAATTAACACAACCACCTTTGTGGGACCCACTCTGATACTACTTCCCGAATAATTAATTCGGTAGCAAGGTGATATGTGTTAACTAAAGTAGATTTACAACAACAATAATAAAACAAGTAAAGCAATAAAGAGACATAGAGATTTAAGTGGAAACCCTTTAAAAAATGGAAAAACCACTGGGCACCGATAACTCCAATAATAAATAATGGGAATACAAAATACAAGATCTCTCAAGTATACCCAAACTCGAGGTATAATTTTAGGACAGTTGAAAACACCTCAATTTTACTCACAAGGTAAAATCACTCAACTCTCCCTCTCTAATTACTCTCTTGTGGTAATAAATTACTTTACAAGAAGAAACTCTCAAAATACTCTTTTGTAAGAATAATGCTCTACAAAAGGAACTAAAGGCTTTCTCTTTTTTTTTCTGATGATTTTGGATTTGCAGGGACAGCCTTTTATAGGCAAATTGATGTACCCATCTTCAATTGCCAAATTGAAAAATGCAACATAATCCAAAATGCTGCAACTAACTCCTACCAATCAACCATCTACTTTTAACAAATGAGGATACCCTTTGAATTTGATGTCTGGACCCTTCATAAACCACGTGAGGAACTAGGTGGTTATCCATTTGGTTATTTATACATAAGCACATATGCATAAACTCTTTTTTTTTAAAAAAAATTGAAAATTGTTTTAACCCGGAATTTGCACAATTTAATGGTAGCATGTATCTCGGGATTCTAGTAATTTTTATTTTATAGGTTGTGAAATATGGTTTCAATGAGATTCGACTTCGATAATAAATTTCCTAGTTTGAAGAGGTACATTTCAAACTTGGTCTTTTTAAAGGTTTAATTTATTTCACGTTTTGCTTGCATGTCCATTAGCTTGTGGTGTGTGAGATTTATTATGTGTTCAAGGTTGGTCAGTCAGTGTATCATTGATGGAGTTGAGTGATGAAAAATATAATAATCAGTTTTGGAAGAAAGTTTATGCACTTCTTAAGCATTTCAATATCATAAATACCATCTTGTTTGGAAAAGAAACATCAAGCCGATCTATGCCGCAGGTTGTCACCATGGATTGGTTTTTTTAACAAAATGCCAAACCGCAAAGGGGCTTCGTAGGCAAGTGCTTCGGGAGGTATGGGCTATTAGAATTATTTTAGTTTTGACTCTACAGGCAAAATGTTTGCTCAAATATAACCTTGATGGATTATGGTTGTATTGTCAAGAATTCATATGGTAGCGTGGCAGTTGCCACTATGATGTTGATATTTAAAGAGTAGTAATCTAATGATAATGAAAGCAATAAGTTATAGAAATATATTGAGTTGGTTGAGACACAAGAATTTTAAGATAATTGTTATTGAAATGGATGATTGGTCTATCATCAAATTTTCCAATAATTCCAGTAATTTGACTCCTCCTTTAGTCTTGGTGTTAAACAATTATTGTTCTATCATTAATTCTCTGGAAGAAGTTCATTTTGTCTTCGCTTTTGTTTTTGTATATCAATTAACGCATAATCTAATGAGAGCATATGACTTCATCGTATTGGGAGAAATGAAATTGTTACTCTAAAAAGTTAGGATGCCATGTTGATTGTTGACGAATTTTATTACAATAATAAGTATTTTTGAATAACAATAATAATTTACAATTACGTATTTCTTAATGAAAAAATTAATAAAGATAATTAGCCTAGCAGCTATTAATCGAATTCACTATTGTAGTAGAATAGACGAGTGTTTATATAGTAATCTGAACCAATGATGTAGATTTTGATCGTAACATTAGGATTTTGACAAATGCGTTGAGTTTTAATTATTTGAACCTTACTAATACACAAGTCAAAATCACAATGTTAAGATCAAAATTCATATAGTTAATCCAGAAACATTCGAGTAAAACAATCAACTTCAAGTTATGTAAATCGTGCCATGCGATAATTTACCATTCATAATTAAAGAAGTTGCTACAATTTAAAAGATAAATTCTAAGGTGTTATTTCTTTTCATTTTTCAAAAATAAAATCTCAGTTGTTTGACCTTTCATCCTGCACATGATAAAAGCAACTCAAGCATTAATGAAAATGCATACATATGGCAATAAATTTGATCATTTGTATAATTTACAGAAAAAAAGTAAAAATTTGTTATTCCAAAAAATCCAAACGTATCTAGCCTTTCTTTCCCACATTAATTTTGCATTTCAAATTCTGTCCTTTTTCTAAAAAAATCTCAAAAATGAAAAAAAGTCAAATTATCTCGTATGCTAAAATTCAAGAGTTACATATATCGTGAGAAAAAACATATAAGTGTCTCTTTGGCAATTTATTAATTATGATACATAGAAAAACTATAATGTGTAATTTCTCCCTATCTTACGGTACCAATAAATTAATTTATTTTTTGACACCATTTTCACAATAATAAATAATTTGTAAGTACGTATTAAATATTAATATTGTCTTACAATTAATTCTTTCATTTTAGATCATTTAATAAATATTTTTAATCAAATTAAGCTACTTAAACTATAAATATATTCTTAATAGTTTTCATTTCACTATAGTTTTTTAATGTCAATGTTAAGCATTTCTCTTAGAGTGAAGAAAAGTAAAATCAAGTGAAAAATGGTCAAAAGTGCATAAATATTACAAAAATGTACTGTAAAAAGTATACAATGAAAAGTAACCTTGTAAAGGAGGATTGCTAGTTATAAATAAGTGTTCTTTCGCATTACATAATCAGTAAAGAGTGAAATAGATCTAAATTAGAAATCACCAGGAGAAATTATGAGATACACATATTAGTTAATTTTCCTTAAAGTTCATCCTTTTGTTCCTTATAAAGATATTCGAGTTGTTCCTTTCTAAGATCGATTAGGTATGGATTCTTACACTCAAGTAAAAAAGATTGAATCTCTAAGGATTTTATTTATTTATAATTCTGAAATCGATTGTTGATATATCAAAATTGTTGAATGTGTTGCAGAGCCACAAGGATCTCATTCAGCAACTATTCAAATAGGTAACAAATTTTTTTCATTGCGAATTCAGCATTTTTCTTTTCTGTTAATTCAATTGCTGTTATTTGTACATGTTTGGGTACACAGACATAACAAGCTGTTAGTTTATTACATTCAGCTGATTTTTTGGTATATTTTTAACATTGTTTTGGCTAATTAATCTCATGATTCTTTAATTTTCGTATATTATTTTATCAAAAATGAAAGGGTAATTCGTTCTATGTGATATGATACATATGAGGAGATCAATTCATTGCAAGATTATCTCATTTTTACAACTTCTAAAGCCGTTCTTCTATATTTTTTATAAGTTTATTGCGTGCCAACAGATTATGTGACTTCATAACGGAATTTTAAACTAATATGTTTCTTTCTCTTAGCTAAAAATTATATTTCCATTAATTTTAAACTAAAATGTTTTCTTTATCTCAACTAATAATCATATTCGGCTCGATTTATAAAAATTAAACTGAAATATGACATTTTATAACCGTTGTCGTTCTAATATATAAACTGAATTTTGCATGTAAAACTCTTTGTTTTCTAGTATTCTTCATGATTCGGTTGTTGGTACAGTTTTCTAAATCAAAGTAACTTGTTTTGGATTATGAACAATTATCTGTGTTGTTATTGCATTTTTAAGTTACAAAAAAAGCCACTAAATATAAAACATACACTTTTGATTGTTGGAATATCTAATTTTTTCTTTTGTTCAAGTAAGTATCTATTGTCATTCATAGTAAAAAAAGTATCTATTTTTAATTTATTATCAAAGTATCCAATCGGAAATCTATAAATTCAAAAATATTATTGACCAACTTTATAGTACTTTTTTTTGTTCAAAAATTATTTATATGGCAACTGTTACTTGTTAGACTCAACATTTTTTTTTATTGAATAGAATTTTTTTTAGAAATCTAGAACTTGAACCCACTAAAATATGTTGAGTCCAGTTTATTGTAACCTCTAGCGCAATAAACTGAACTCAACATTTTAAATTTTAAGAGGATGTTTTCTTATATATAATATTAAAAAAAGATGAAAGTTACGGTGATTATGTTTTTTACAAAGTAAAATTATATTACAATTCATCACAATTGAATTAGCGGTGTGAAATTGAATCAACCATTAATAATGACAAAGTAAGTACAACACAAAGCCACCGCAGAAAAGTACTTTACAAAGTAATATCGTGATAATTTTGAAGTAAAGCTTATATGTGTAAAATCATTAACGTGTTTAACAAAGCGCAGCCTGCCTAATATGTATTCAAATCTTAATATTTAAATTAATTATTGGTTTTCTCAAGATACAGAATTTTTTACTATTATTTTCAAAGTAATAATTTAATATTTACAAATTACTAGCGTAGACTAATATTTATCCAGTTGAGTATTGAAAAGTTAAAGTCAATATATGTCAAAATTTTGATTGGTCAATCGAATTAACCATTTTTAATTGTGTGATAAATAGGTGACGATGTCGAATTCCGGTCCAAGTAAGCAAAAC
The DNA here is from genome assembly GCA_949673415.1 of Euphorbia schlechtendalii. NCBI lineage: Eukaryota > Viridiplantae > Streptophyta > Magnoliopsida > Malpighiales > Euphorbiaceae > Euphorbia > Euphorbia schlechtendalii. Next base: position 10,023 of record CATIWQ010549827.1, on the reverse strand, counting down.
CAGCAAGCAAATGCTACAAACTATGTGGCATCAAGTTCAGGACTCATTCCACATAATGATAGAAACATCTCAAAATACTTCGGTGTAACAAGGTTTGCCTATTTATTTTCACTTGAATTTCCTTGCAATACTTGTATTGATTTTTCAATTGCAAATGCAGGATTGTTAACAAAAATGCATTTGCAGCCACTGCTTATAATCCTGCAACTGTTTCAAGAATTCCTCAAGCAGGTAACAAAAAATTTCTTTTAACACAACTCTGTACAACACTAACTATACCGTAAAAAATTTAAATTTTTCGATTTGTAACGTTTGTCGTTTATGATTGCAGTTTATCTCGGTGAGTTCAAATGCAGCTTCATTGAAATAATTCAGGTAAATAGTAAAATAGTGTTTTATGATTTATGATGAATTAATTTTGAGCAGGAACATATGACAAAGAAGAAGAGGCAGCTAGAGCTTATGATTTGGTCACTCTTAAGTTGATTGGACCTAACGCTCATCTCAATTTTCCGGTATCATATTACTATATCCCTCTACATTCACTCAATAGTCGTTTTCGAGTCACTGTTTGACGTGTCGTTTCGACTGTTGTAATAGCTCAAGGACTATCAGAGGGCAATAGAAAAGATGGCAAAAATGAGTGCTGAGGATTTAGTTGCTTTTATCAGAAGGTAACTAACTAACTAACTAAGAATGAATTTACTGCATGTCATGTTCCTTCTTTAATGATTTTAATCCATAGGGTAAGCGCCGCGTCTTCAAGAGGCAAATCCCGGTTTCGTGGAGTCATAAAGAACCCACAGACTGGGAAATGGCAAGTAAGGATTGTTGAAGCTGCTGGAAAACTAAACATTTTCGGAGAATTTGGTTAGTTACAATCAATTATTTCACCTCTTGGCAACCATCATAGTATACAGGGCTGGGTCCGAGTATAGACCAAGAGTGCAACGGCTTACAGCCCCCAATCAAAAAGGGACCCAAAACTTGTTTATCATATGTATATGCATACATATTTTTAAGAAATTTCGTATATTTATTGAATGCAGACAAGTAAAATTATTAACTTAAAATAAAAAAAATTTAAAATATTTTAAATAGGTCCTCGATATGTCAAGAACACTCCTGATAGTTGAGTTACATGTCATTGATTTAGTCCCTTTTTTGTGTGATAAAGACAGCGAAGAGGAAGCTGCGGTGGCTTTCGACGTGGCATCCATAAGGGAGAAGGGTTTCGAAGCAATCACAAACTACAGCCTAAGGTGCTACAACGTTCGGGCAATCTTCAACTCTGAAAAAATGAAGCAGCAAGCAATCTGCGCCGCCATAAGGCGGCAGCAAGCAATGCATTGGAAAAAAGCCAACGCTGGCCAGATCTGGCAGCAAGCAATGGAGCTGCAAGCGATCAACGCCAGAAAAGCCCTGCTGAAAGAGCGCGATAATCAGGCAGGAAGGCGTCTCCTGGCACAGGGGGGGCCGCGGCCCGGACCAGCAGCCGATCCACTCAGGTTAACTTTAGCAACTGCAGGGGCGATCCCGGAAAAGCCAAAAGCGCGCTACATTGGTGTAGGGAACCATAGGAACCAACCTGAAGGGGTAAAAGAGTATTTTAAGAGTTGGGCTCAGCAGACATCGAGACGAGAGCTGGTGAATGCAGCTGCCGAGAAAAATTTCAAGCATGGCGAATTCAGCCCCTTCGGCTCGTACGAGGAGATGAAGGAAACACCGACACTGTTTGATTTCTTTGCGGGAGGAAAGAAGAGGCCGTCTTACATGAAGTGGTTGAGAGCGCAAGGACCGGGATTTAAACATGATAGCCCCATGCATTACAAAAATGATCCTGACCTTAAGGGCAAGGCCAAAATGATTTATTACAAGTGAAAACTGCCCACAAGCTTGTTTCTTTTGTATTTCTTTGCAGTGGTTCACAGCTAAGTGTTGTTAGGTTGGGTCTCTTTCAATTTATTGGTTAGGTATTTGTATCTTACTGCAGACAGCTTTTACTTATTTTTAATCAGACTTTTGGGTCTTTGGTGGTTTCAAAGAACATACTTTTTTTCTTTTTGTATGTTTAAATCTTTGTTCGTTCTTTTCTGGTTCTGAATTTCAATTATCCAGACTGCATTACTTATCTGCTTTTAGTGTTATTTTTTATGATTAGTAATAGTCTGCGGTATCTGAAATGGAACTGTTCTTGCAATTAAAATGCAAGTTAAAAACGAAAAATGAACGAAAGAAATAAAATTTACTTGTATTTGATTTTCAAGATATGCTACTTGACAACAAGATTTGTCTAGTTTGCACGAAACGCGATTGGCTTCGCTGGCCACTCGAACATTTGTAAAGCTGAAAATTTCTACTCGTTTGCCGTTTGTTTTTCCTCACAATTAAATTTCTTTCCTCCTCTTTTTCATATTTACTTGAAAAAAAATTCAATAATACATATATACAAAAAACATCATTAAATTCCTGCAGACCAAACCTCGAGAAGGAGTTTGTACCTTTCGTTTGCCAGTTTGGGACTCGTACATCCCGCGTGTTTCGATTCTCTATCAGTCAATGACGATTCTGATTTTTCAATTAAGAATATGAGAGGAGAATCCAGTTCTTGTAATTCTTCATCGCTAGTATATCCTTTCCTCTGTATGGCAGATGTATTTCTTGACAGCTGAGATCTTGATCCTGCCTCGGCAACCTTTTCAGCTACATCTGCAGAGGAAGGTGGATTGTACACTACCCCAGCAGCCGCGTATGGGAAGCTTCTTGTACTTTCTCCGAGAAATCTCCGCTTCACTAGACTCTGTTGGTTCCGAAAGGTTAGCAAACTGCATGCTCACTGTTTGGCATAAAAAAAACTGAAAGGTTAGCGAAACTCATACCTCGGCATTCAGAGCCTCTAATACATCTCCAGGGACAGCATCTGGACAGAATTCATCAGGGGTGAAGTTGCAAAGAATCCTCTTAACTAACGACAGATCGATTGATGGGCACACCTTTGGATCACAAAGATTAAGAAATCAGCGAATCAGAAGATTACCAGTTTAAAAAAAAAAATTAAAAAGACAAAATCCATGCGGATCATTGGATATGCTAAGTTCAAAAAGTCAACCTCTTTTCTGATTGTGCGGTCTATAAGCATGTCTTTTGGAAGCATCAAAAGGTCACTTAATTGATTGAGAAGGTAGAAGGCTTTAGGTTCACCATTGGATCTGTCAACATCATTGCAAGCATGTTGATCCTCAGCATCCAAGCCAAACATGTCAGCTAGCAACCTGGACCAGGTACCGACCTATAATTGACAGCACATTTAAAGGACTTAGAACCGGAAATTTGCCTATTGTCATTAGATTTGGTCAAACATTAACTATATGCAGAGCCGTGTATTTCGGGTTATTTTACATCGTTCTAACAGGTAAGAAAACATCAGCTTTTCGAAGCATATTCGCACAAATAATGCCATAATTGTTTGGTTTTAGGCAATGTAAATTCATACAGAATTTTTCAGCTGTGCACCAGAACCAAAGCTCAAGTCCCCAGCTGGAATAGGCAGAACCTTCGAATCTACAACGGGATCTGATACCGGGTCAGTTGGTATCTCCTGGGCTGACTCACGAAGAATAGCATTGAACATTGCCACATCTAATCTGGCAACACACTGCTCCATAACCTGATAAAGAAGAACGTATACATCAACAAAATAAAGATCTGCTGATAAGATAGCTAAACTGGACTGAACAGAATCTCCTAAAGTATATATGCTGTTCTGTTCTTATCTGCAGTCTCACAACAAAAACAATTTATATGGAAGATTTACCTTTCTTGCTATAATGGGTAAGCAACCACAATCATGTCCTCCTGCTCTAACAGGACAAAGTCGCTGACAGGAATCTCGAAAAGCATTTTTCCATAGGTTTATAGAAAAGCTTCCCTGCTGCTGATCACCCAGGGCTGGTCCTAACACCTTTCCAAATGATTTGTTGGAGGACAAAACCACAGTTGGAGATTGCATATGTGGAGTCAAAGCCTGAAAATATAACAATGACAAACCTCTGTCTAAGGATTATTTGCAGGTAATAACCTTATCTAACAATATCAAAAAATAACCATGAAACTATATCTTTAAGAAGATACCATGGTAATACAGAGTCAACAGTATCTTCTTTTATACTTGAACAATTGCTATCATATGAAACAAGGCCTTAGATTTATTCTAGCAAACAAAAGCTGAAGAAAAATTTTCTATTTACTTTGATTAGATGGTAATAATGTACTTAACACACTAATCAATATAATGTAAAATTTCTAATAGTATATATTGTTCTTACCTGCCACCACACTGACTCAACTATTCGGCAAAATATCCAAGACTCAACTTTTTCTAAGGCAGTAATATAGGTTCCAGTTTCCTGCCAATCGTCTGCAAACTGCAAAAAACTATTTGCACGTTTACCACCTGAGCTACGCTTCCAGTTCTTGCCTCCCTCATTGGTCTCAGAAAGTCTTGAAAGTGGGATTGACTCATTAGCTATGCCAAATGACTGAGCAATTATCTCCCTCAGCACAATGGTATTGGACAACCAGAAGCTTAACCTTCAAATGCAGGACGAATACTAACTTAGTTTACAAAAATTGGATTCAACATTGTATAGTACATCTTTCGCCACACATTACAGCTACATACCTTGGAACATCATTTCCACAAGACTTGGAAATCAACACGAGCCCTGATACAGAATTTTTAGCAATTGTAGCGTGCCCGTCTTGAGCCCAGTGCTTACAAGCATGAATATAAAGTCTAGAAAGGCGTCTTGCAGGAGTATGGACCTTATGCGCTGAACTGCCATGTTCAGGAATTACAGAATATAGAGAAATTTCAAGAGCAGCAACTTCTCTCAGTTCTTCTTCAAGCTTCCCAATTCTCATTTCCATCTCTTCAATTTTAAGATTTAACGTTGGATCGCCCTCATATTCGCCATTCTCTTCAGCACCAGCAGTTTCATTGTCACTTGCAGTGATCTGAGTACTGTTGGAGGCCCCATCCATAACATCTGTTTCTTTTGCATCCTCAACTAGCTTATCATCTGCTCCATCAGAACACTCTGACAAAGGCTTGCTGTGGAGTTTCACGTCTTTAATTTTTTCATCTGTGGATCCTTTACTATTGACTCTGGATGGATCTTTTTTGGTAGCTTTTTTAGGGGTGCTGTTTACAGCTTTAGGTAGAGATTTGCCAGCAACAGCATCAGATTTTACTCTTGGTTTACGAGAATTTTCTAAGGACTTCTTATTGTTCACACTCTTAGGCATTGTTGAAACTCGTTCGAACTTCTCATCATCAGCTGTCAAAGAATCACCTTGAGATGACACTGAATCTTTTACTGTATCAGTATCTGATTCTTCTTCTTTCCCCCGCTTAGATTCTTTCTCTAAGTCACTCGAAAGGTTGTCGAAATTCTCATTCTTGTTGACTTTCTCATTATCATCCACATAATGTATAACCAAGCTTTCATAAACTTCAGCCTGCTCTGAGCCTGTGTTCAAATCACTAACTAAAACACCCGAGTCTGGTTTAGCATGCAAAGTTTTAGATTCGGTTTCCTTACCGGTCAATGTCTGCTGTGGTTTACGGTCTCTCTTTTCAGTTTTAGCTGAGCGCCTTGATGGAATGCTGTTTGGGGTTCTCCTTTTGTCGGTCTCTTTCATTCTTTAGATGTTTCAGCTCTATGAATACAATCAATGAATCAAACTGTTTTTTGAAAGGGAAAGGTGAAACAACATGTATACCGTTAGCTCATGTATTAAAGTCAACATTATTCAGAGGCTAGATGGACTATAATATGTTGCACCTACCTTTCAAGTGTAGAGTTTCTTGATTGGAACAGGCAGAAAAAACTTTCTCGGCTTTATCCTCTGTTATTCAAAGTAAGCCAAAGATAGATCTGTGATCAGGTACAATTCTACAAATGAGCCTTGCTTTGCAATAGGTTATAAATTACTACAAAATTCAATAGCTAATGAACTGAAAATAATGAACAGTTTCAAGCTGCATCAATAAACAACAAAAGGGAGAACCAACAATCAATCAATTAAAGAAGCTAACAAGCATGGCAAATTGGCAATGGATTGAGAAAATAAAAAGCTAATTTTTCAAATGAAACTGAAAACCAGGCATGTGAAGTGGAATCATAAAAAAACCATTTACCCCAACTACAAATCTTCAATTAAAAGTGACTACCCAAAAAATACACGAGAGGCATGTGATTTTCTTCCGTCATTGACCACCATCACTCCAAATGGAATAAAACCAATAAAAATATCTAATTATTGGCTAACATAAATAGGAAAAAGAAGTGTCAACAGTGTGAATAAGAAAAGTGAGATTCACGGACTCCATTTTCTTAATTTCTCACAGGCATGAAATGTCGAAGTTATTAGTTTCTGGGCTCATTTCACGGAATTCGCAACCAAACAAGGAATTTCTATCAAAATTGAAATCCAAATATTAAAGGCCGACCAAAAAGCAAAATCTGGACCCGATCTCACACTTTGATCAAATGCTACCGTCCTAATTTAGTATGTCAAACAGATCAGTCAAAAAGACTGCCGTTACAGAATTCTATCCTGGCGCCGTAAGTTGAACTCGATATAGCAAATCAAGAAGCCCAAAGATTGAAAAAAGAAACAAAAGGAAACGAAAACTCGAAATTTAACAATAAACCTTCTAAACCTCGAGCCAAGCATAAGGATAGCGGGAACTGCCAATGCGAAAATTCAGATTACAGATAGTAAACAAAAAGCGGAATAAAAAGCAGAAGAAAACGAGATCTAGTCCTACAAAGAATGAAAAAAGGAAGAAAAGAACATGATCAAATTCCTCACTCCTAGATCAGAAACAAACACACCATTTTTCAAAAAACAAATGCAGTACGTTTCGACTTGTCAAGTAAACGGCAGTATCATCATGGTCATAAGGCAGAGAAAAAAAAGGGCAAAAGAAACAGCAATGAAAGCAATAAATGAACTCACAGCATCCTTTCTTCATCTGCTTCCAACGCCGTACACCAGAAAGAAACAACCACTCACTCACTCACTCTTCGGGATTATAAATGCTATTCGAAAAACGATCAGTCACTTTCTTTCTTTCTTTACACACACAAGAAATTGCGAAGTTTCTCTGTCTAAAATGACAATGGATGTGATAGGTGGGGATTGCGGGAAGGAAAGGGGCTTTTTAAAAAGGTAGCGGCAGAAACTGTGCACGGATAATTTTATTTCATCGGAGTGAGCTGTCGGTGGATTAACTGACCGCCAATTACCGGTACAAGGCTGACGCCTTATACTTAAGTTTTTCTTTTTATTATCAAAAAGAAAAAAGTTTTTAGTTTATATACCGATAAATAATGCCATCATAAACTAAATTGAATCATTAGATTATCACTTATTTATTATTTATTAATCTTGAAGAACAAGATTGTAATATCAGCAAACACTATGATTTGAATTACTTATTTAAGTTCAATTTATATCCGTACATACGATAACAAAATGAAAATTGGCGTTGCTGAAATTGTCCTTCTCATTGATTTTTCTATACAGAGTAAGTGAGTTTTCTGTTTACAGAGGATTTCGTTGTCTCTTTTTTATTATCATTTTGTATTTCCAAGATGTTTTTTTCCAAGTTTTCCATTCCTACTTCTGTTAATTTGTTAACTTCCAAGATAATTATATTCTAATTTCCAATAACAAGAGAAGACTACATGTAAAATTGTTTTTATTGAACATGTTAATAGTCTTGAAAATTGAATTGGACATTTATGAAAGGGTAAACTAGTAAATCATCTCATTCGGTTAGTTGTTGTCTTAAAAACTGTGAATTAGTTAAAATGACAACATTTAGTAGACGGAGGGCTTAAATTTAATTTTATTTTACATTTTATAGAGCAAACTTATGATTATATATAAATAATATCATAAAATTCGATCTAATTTCAGAAAAACCTGTTGAGTTGCTGGACATTAAAATATACTGATTAGAAATAATATTTCACGGTTTCAATCCATGCATTGTTATTAGATTTTGATGACATTGTCATTTATAAATCACAAAAAATAACTGGAAATTTTGCAAAGAAGGCAACTGAAAAAAGAAATAATAAACCACTAAATCTATTCACATATTTCATATTTCAGTATCTTCTAAAAATTAAAATGGACATGATACAAAATTTGGAATATATAAGGAAAAAAAGAAATAACAAAGAATTATAGATGCCTCCGTTAAATTCGAGTATGAATAAATACCAAATGTTTCACATATATGTTGTTGGCTTTGAGGACCACGTCAATGTATCTGTTTGAATGAACTTATTGTACCTTATATTGTATTTATGTACCATATATTAATTTTCAAATATATTTGAGTGATTTCTGTCTCTATCTCTAACATATTAACTGTTGACTGTTGACTTCATGTGTTCATAATTTATAATATAGCATGATCCTTTCTAACAATTCATATTTTACTAGTACCTTTTAAGTTTAATCTTTTTCTAATTGACCCAACAACTTTTATGTCTTTCATCCTTTATTTATGATAATGCTACTTTAATATAATAATATAATTATTAGTATGACTATTGAACTCTGCAGGGCTATTCCATCCCCCCCTCCCTCATTGTTTGCTTTGATTATTTTTTACTTTTTTATTTCAAGGAAAATGAATTTTTAAAAAATAAGATTAATCTTTCCTCTTCATTTTAAGAACTGTATTAGTTGAGTTATACTCAATTATTAGTTTTGATTATTCTTGTGATTATTAACAGGGAAAATCATGTGCATGTATCATTTTTTGGTTCAAAATAAAACAAATTAGACCATATCTACTCATATTTAGTGCAAGGAAGATTACATATTTCAGTAAAAGCTTGCAATAAATTGTATAGAGTCCATAAAGATAGAAATCATTAATTTGACATGTTTTGAACGACTAGACTTTGGTATGGTGGTTACCAATTTTGAAAAATTCAAGAAGTGTGAGATTGTGGGTTTAAACTCTATGATCAACAAATTGATAAAATATCACTTTGTTCCTCATATATCACAATATTGTTTTGAATGAGAACATGAATTTTGTAATTGATTTTTAAAAAATTGTTCAGACTAACATATGACATCTAACTTTAAAAGTAGGGTTTGAAGTTGTAAATGAAGCGAAGATGTTCCAACGCCTCTTCGTTTCCGGCTTCAAATTTTAAAATGTGAACAGTGCTACTTCAAATTTGAAGTGACGCTGTTCATAACTTCAAAATTTTATATTTTAAAAATTATTTTACTTTGAATATATATTTAGAATGTTAATGTTCTTTCATTAATAAAAAAAAGCTTAGTTCACTTTTTTAAGAAAATATTATTATTTATATAGTTGTGGTGTACAACCTTATTTCTGATACAATCTTTGTCTACCGACGCAAAACTGACTTCCGATGCAGTCAATAACTTTGTTACTTCTTAAGTTGCCATCGAGACAGGTTTCTGCTACCGAGGACAATTCTTATAGTAAGTATTAAAACATCTTTTGATATCAACTTTCAACAATATTAATTACAATAACTATTATTAAAATTATAATAATGAACCTGAACTACACTTAATTTAATTATATTTAAAGGATATTGATTGAACTTAACTGAATAAACTTGAACTAGACTTAACTGAACTGAATTAAACTGAACCGAACTTAACTGAATCGAATTGAAAGGGTAAAAAGACTTAATTCGACTCACAGAGACCATTGCTCCCCGACTTAATCTAATAAAATATTTTCTCCAAGACATTTAAATCCATACACATATACGTAAATGTAGAAAGCTGAGATGTAATATTCATGGAATATTTTTTATATCAGTGCAAAATCATCCATATTTTTTTTGTGGTTAATATTCTGCGATTCTTATTATTTGGTAAGCCAAAATATGTTCATATATAAATAGGCCAACATAAGAGAATGAAAACAAATTTAGCCCA
>CATIWQ010549778.1:0-25504 GCA_949673415.1 Euphorbia schlechtendalii | reverse complement strand
AAAAATGAATCACTAGTGGATTAAAGCTTGGAAAGGAATCTGGGGACTAGAGGTAGGCTAGGGGCTGAACCAGGATAAAATCTCAGGTGTAATCGTTCTAACTCTAAGCGATTAGCTTCATCAGCTTCTTGCTCATTCATCCCTCTTATTTCATCTATTTGCTTGTTTACCCAACTCATACTAAGTATTTCGTACTCATTTAAGTGTTGAAGATAAACTGTGATAGCTAAGCTGAACAGTTTATACATTTTTATATCACACTTGGCACGCATGTAAAACCATATTGAGTCTACAATAAAATGAAAAACATCCAAAGTTACTCAGTTTTAGCATTTACCCCCCCCCCTTTGCTATTATTATAAGCCATCTTACGGACCATCAACCCCATGCTTTATTATCATAACTCCGACAGGACATACACCACTCTCACTAGTTTATAGAATAAGAATTGTCTTACTAGTTGAGATCGAAGCCATATTATTAAGAATAACAATGGAAACTAAGCTACCATAGAGGGGTAAATCATAGAAAAATATGAAGAGGTGAATCTAATCAAGAGTAGAACATCCTCAACATTTGTGGAAGTAGCTAGAATGAATTAAATGTATGATTAAAAGGTGAAAAAATAAAGTCAAAATCAGGATAGTAGTGCATAATGATGCCGAGGGAAAATTATTTATCGAATTGGTTACAACCTACATGGTAAATCTGACTCTTAGTAAAGGAGTTATGATTATCAAAGGAAACAAGTTCATGGAATACATCATCTAGAATGGGGTCGGACAATACCACATTAAAAAAATAAATAGAAAGGAGAACACAAAGAATTTGTTTGCGAAAAGCTAGTGAGGGCTTTTAGGCAAAACTAAAGATAAAATAAAAGAGACTAATCAATTGAAAAACTTGAAAAGGACCATTGATGACAAGGGGAATTTATTGAGAATAAATACCAAACTTTTATGCCTAAAAATATTTCTTCATTTGTCTGACGTGTCATGTTTTTGAAATGGTATATGTGCGCATTTAATGAATACATGAAAGTGTTATAAGAAAAATTCATCTAAGCATTTTTGTTCATGCATAAAAAAAGAAGAAGAAAAACAACAAAAAAAAATGTAAAATGATCAAATAAATAACACATTGTGCTTCCATTTAAGCAAAAGTTAAGACATAAGTTTTTCATGCATTGGTCATTGATAAAATTGACCAACTAGATGACAGCAACAAGCATTCCCTCCAAAAATCTTCTATCTTAAGAGGGAACAACCAGCAGAAACATGTAAAAAGCCTTTCGTAAAGGGGACATCTTATTCATCAACAATAGTGTACAAACCTCACATTATAATGATAAGAAGTCTTCTTATATCAATTCATTGCATGTAGCTACACTAAATTCTGAGAATTGTTGACACATGCCATATTGTCTGCTCAAGCCAGCTAGGAAAATAGAAGCTCATCTTCATCAATTTAAATAACTACTCATGTGCCATCAGGGGCAGATCCACCATATACTCAAATTTCATCAATATTCTAAAACTAGAAATTTTGCAACTCAGAAATTCATTGGACCTAAGAAGGAACCAGAGGCCTATATTGTTCAAGCAAATGGTGTAAAATGCATGACCAACCCAACAATCAGATTATACTAAGTTGTGTACAAGTATAATAAAATAGGCAAAACTATGGAGCCTAAATCAAGGACTCTCACTTAAAGATATAATCTTGATCCTCGCGGTGATGAAAATGACAAAATATAAATGGAGTGAGCTTACATCTTCCTGTAGCTATTGGATTCTATTTTGCAATCTCAAATCACATTGCACAAGTATCATACATCATGCATTTAATATGTTTACAAGTACAAGCGATTCAGTACCATAAGAGAGTCCTCAGTTGCCCATAAAATAAGAATAAAGAAGTCAAACACCAACTTCAGAGTCAACCACAATGATGTACAATCAAAATACAACATACAAGCAAAGAGCATGATGCAAAATCCCAATACAAGGGGATTCATCAAGATTCTTCATTATTAATTATATCATGGGGCAAAACACAACCTCTAAAATCAATTAGCTACTTATTCTTAGATGTTAGAAAATTTCCAAGCTTAAGATCCAGATAACATTTTCATGATGTGAGATGTATTTGACAATTCTTCCTCCAAGATGAGAAGAATTGATAACCACATTTGATAGTCTTCCTTCTAGATGTGAAGAATTGATAACACGTTCTGACAAGCTTCCTCCTAGAGATGAAGATTGATCACTGCATCTGACGATCTTCCTACAAGATGAGAAAAATCGATCACAACAATAGAAAGTCTTCCTTCCAAATGAGAAGAATTGATTTATACATTCGACAATCTTCCACCAAGATGAGAGAATTGATCAATAATTCTAAAAATGCTTTATCTCAAAAGAGAAAAATCGATCACATATTTGGCAATCTTCCTCCAAATTGAGAAGATTGAACACCGCCATAATTAAAAATCTTCCTCCAAGATGAGAATAACTGATCACCACATTTTATAGTCTTTCTCCGAAATGAAAAAAATTGATCAATGTGTATGACAATGCTAGAATCTTCGATGAGAAAAAATGATCAATGTTGGCTAACAATGCCAGACTCCTAAATGATAAAACTTGATTTAAGGGGTTAACAGTGCTAAACTCCCAAATGAGGAAATCTGATCAATGCGATTAAGATTGTGGAAATCCATGATGAGAAAAACTGATTAATGTGGTTGATAGTGCCAAACTCCTAGATGAGAAAATTGATCAACATGGCAGACAAAGCCTCCTCAATAGTGATAAAATTGATCAACATGGTAGACAATGCTCCCTCAATAGTGAGCAACCTGATCACCATTGGATGATAGCATTAGACTCCCCAATGAGAAAAACTAATCACCATTGGCAAATAGTGCCAAACTCCAAGATGAGGTTACTTATCAATGTTGGTAAATAGTACTAACTAATGCAAGAAAATTGATCAAATGAAGCTGATAGTGCCCACTCATAATAAGATAATTGATCAACAACATCGACAGCACCATTGACAAATGTCCACTTCTAATGTGACCAATAGCAGAGGTAGGTATGACTCTTTAATCATCGTCTATATCATACAATACTTAATTCAAAATTGAGTGGACTAAAAATTTTCTTATTTCACATGAAAAGTCATGCATTAAAAATTTACAATTGATTTTTGAAAAATTATTGTTGTCTAGCTCTTCCCCAATTCAAAAATAATTTAAACCCTTTGTAGTTACTGTTTGAATTTCATGTCTATATTTTCTGGATTTTCCTGCGTTTGTTTGACATTGAAAACAAATCAAAGGAAAATATTATGCAAGTCAACATGAAAATATAGTGTAAATAAAGGAAAATTTTTTCCCATAAAAAAGATGGGAAAACATTTTTCTTAACTTTTCTACCTTACCTCCTTCATTATTACCATAACCACTTCTTCCACCCACACCAACATATTCATCACTATCTCCATCCTGCTACTGCCACCATCACAATCTCTGCAACCACCACCTTCTCCACCCACGCTACCACCACCACCGCTTCCACCTGGACATCACCACTTCCTTCACTACCACCACCACCGTTTCTTCCACTCACACAAATACATCCATCACTTATTCCACCCCATTATCACCATCATCACCACCACCACCCTTTCATCTATCATTGCCACCACCACCACCATTTCCTCTACCAACACCGCCACCACCACTCACACTAACACATCCACTTCTTCTTCAACACCGCTACTGTCACCACCGCCACCTCCTTCACCCTGCCACCACCACATCTCCACCCTGCCATCACCACTACCTCTACCATCACCATCAAATTCATTTCCTCCATCTACATTTATTTTTATATATAATTCATACTTAAAATTATTTAATTTTCATATAATAATTGTTATACTATATTTCACATATTTTACTATATATATATATATATATATATATATATATATGTTAAACTAGGATTTTGTATAGTTACTTTGTAATTGAAAAATATTTTTCAGAATTGTAAACAAACATCGGAAAATATTTTACAATGATGTAGCCAAACATAACAAAATATTTTATTTTCCTACATAACATTTTCCCTTGCACAACATTTTCCTTTGCACATTATTTTCTAGCAAGCAAACGAGGCCTAATTGGTAAAATATTTTGTTAATCAATTAAAAATGTTAACTCTTTCATATCACTCACACTATTTTGGTTTGTTTGGCATACAATAAAATTTCTATCTCGAAATTTATGTATGAGATGGGAAAACGTTAGCATGGTCCACTCGATCCATTGAGGATTCATACTGACTTCAGGTTAGGGATTAGACAAGAGTCAAATTGAGCCGAATTGTCATTCTCTCTAATAATAAAAACAGAATTCAAAAATTCACATTCCAGGGAATGTTCGATTTCTCATTCTAGAAAATAAACCAAAAAGCCAAAATCTTTATCAAACCAAGGTAAATGGGAGCATATGCCCATTTACCCCTTAGGCCATTCAGGCTTGTCATGCCCTGCCATCCTTGGATTCTTGTGGGAAATCTGCAAAAGTCCTGGATGGCTCAAATCGAGTAAATGGGCGTGCACCCATTTACCACTTGAGTAAATGGGTGTGTGTCCATTTACCACCTTTGTAAAAGGACCAGCACCCATTTACCCTCCTCTATATAAGGAGCACTTGTTCAATTTTTCAAGGGATCTGAAAATTGCTTCACGTCTCATAAATTTTCAAGCTTCAAAACACTCTTTTAAGCTTTAAAACACATTCATTCAAAGTTCTAAACCCTTCAGATCAATTCCATTACATTCTCAGGTCTATTTAGATCAAGTTTCAGCGATAAACTTTGCTCCAAACTCGATAAAAATCTCAAAACAACCAAAATCACACTCTCTACAAGTCTATAGTCATAATTTGCCAAATCTTTCATCTCACTCAAATTTCTAACTTCTCGACAAATTCAATCCCGAACCGGTTCTCAAGTCATTCTGAACAAATGAAAAGGTAATAGAGTGTAATTGACTCCTAGCCCACTTTTAATTTTATTATTTTCACATCACATTTTCATTTATTGGGATAAAGAACCAATTGAAGCTTTACCATTAATTTCCAATAAAATGCACTAATATGTTTATATGAGCTTGTAGGTAAAGTTCAGTTTCCAAAAATAAGGGGAAACTCTTTTCGGGTACTATGGGAAAATCTCAAATACAACCGTTAATTTACCAGATTTTTTATTACAAGTATCTATTTTATAATGTCGTTGTAATTCCAAAATTATCGCAAATAATATAATTCTCAAAGTTTTGTATGAAAACGTAGCCATCATTTCAAAGTTAGTGTGAGTACGGGATTCTTGGTCACGTGAAACAATGATGAACGCTTATTTTTATACTTGCTCTCCGGACTTTTGTGGATCCACAATCAGACTAAGATGATGTCAAGAGAAGTTCTTCCGAACTTCCTAACTCTTCCTCCATGCTTTAAAATTTATTTAAACATTTTAAATATTTTATTTCCCTTTTCCCCATGTTAGAAAGTATATAAATACAAGTGTTTTTAGTATTAAAAGTTCTTTTATCTTCATATTAAAAAAACATAAAAATAATAAAATTGTTAAAATCTATATTTTCATGATAGAAAACTAAAATAGTATATAAATATCCTAAAAATTTGTTTGCCCATCTTATTTACCTTCATCGAAATCGGTAGGGGTGTGCTGAGCCTGACTTTCCTATTCTAAGTCTGGTGCCCCTATTGATCAAATCGACACACTTCTTGTCTGTCGGTGGTGGCCTGCCTTATAAGGCCAGCCTCGACCTGTAAGATAGGCACCAGGAAGAATCTTTCTTGAACAAATTTTCAACCTTTTCTCAACCGTTCCTCTTTTAATCTTGACTTTTTAACCGACTTAAAGAGGTATAAAAGGCCAATAAAATAGAGGAGAGAGGAGGGAACATCATCATTTTTGCATTTGGGTGTGAGAGTTTTTTTAGTGAGACAAAAATAAAAAACTTGGGAAAAAAGTCTTGAAAAACATTAAAAAATCACATTTCTCTTCATTTTCCCTTGTTTTTCTTAGCTTAAAACTTGTTTGGGTCTTCAAATAAAGGGTGGATCTCTAAATTTCCTTTTTCATAGAACCCAAAATTACTTTAAAAGCTCCATTTATTGCATTTATTGTAGTTTTTGTTCATTTTATTCAAGGTTTCTTCAATTTTGTCAACAAAATCAACCAAAAAAGGATTAGGACTTCTCTAGGCATGTCTGGCTCCAAAATCAATGGAATCATGTAAGACAAGTAAGCTCCAGAGTGTTTGGAGACTCTTGGCTTGTGTTTTGTTGTTTATTTAATATTTTTTATTGATTTTTTTAAGTGAAAAGGGTCTTTAACTCGGTGCCCCTCTCATTGGATCGGCCCCTATGTTTGTTCGGTACCCATGTGATTATTATAGGGGTGCCAAAATGGTCATAGAGGTACCACTCCAATCAGACCAACCTTGGTTCAAAACCCCCTTTTTCACTTTTCTTGTTTGAGAAACAAAGAGATTTGCACTAATTTGCTTTGAATCCACGGGGCCCTTATTCTGAACCGGTGTCTGTGTAAGCATTAGGAAACCCTCGAGAAACAATATTGATGCCGGTTTATTGCTTGCCATATCAGGTTACTGCAGGTAACACTAGATAGGTGTCTGTCTATCCTTTTGGACAAAACCTTCCCTTTTCCATTTTCGGCCTAGATTAAGGTCCCCAATGATAAGAATAAATATTTCTTGATATCCAACCTCATTTTATACCATGTGACATCTTCAATAAATTAAAATGAGCAAGAAATTGAGTCTAAAATGAAAATTTTTTTCAAGAAAACCACATTGAAAACCTAAATTTCCAGTTTTAAGAATCAATCAAATCGCGAAGCTTTTAATTAAAACCCTAATCTAACTTATGCCATATCTAACTAAGTCTTGTATTGTATACTAACCATTACTTGTCATGTGATATATTATTGTACTAACCCTTTCCGAATACAAGTAGATTTGGGGTAAATGCATGTTAGGTTTATTATCCTTTGGGTATTGTAAATTGTAAAAATCAAATGTATTTATAGATTAAATGTATTTAGGGCCATTTATATCCCCCAATTATTTATTACTTTATCCCTCCACCCTTAGGTTAGAAGCCTTTTATTTTGTTTATTTTCTTTATATGTTTATTTACCACACTTGTTTATTTATCAATTACTACATGTGAATGTTATAAATCACTAAACTTAAAAAAAATGACAAGAACTTTATCGAAATAATTTAAAGGTGGTAACATGTATGTAATTATAACTCAAATAAGGAAGAAGTAGATAACTCATCCGGACCCGAATCTTTGTACTATGGTGCAGTTTGCGCTTAATATATCTAGGTTGTACCAAATTTCCTAGAAGAGCTGATCTGGGTGGCAACTACGTATAAGCTAGAATTTAGGCCTTCAATCTTTCAAAACTCTTTCTTCTAACATTAAAAACCCCACATCACATCTCCTGGGGTCGATGCCTCGTGACGACCGCGCAGGTAGAAACGTCATCCACTCACAGTGGCAACTTCTCTAAAATCTTTCTTTTTTAAAATTTAAAATTTAAAAGAATTTGATGAGTATTGAAAAATGGTTAAATGAGTTTATCCACCTTTAATATATTTCACGAAAGTATATGCATTAGATGGCTTAGCCTTGGGTTAGGGTGCCAAATTTTAGTGTGAAGCCATGATATTATCCCTTGTGACCCCATGGGGATCGAGGATGCCTAGTGATTGGGTCACTTATTACCATATCACATGTACCTCCCTCTTTTTCACCAATTTGGGGAGAGGCTTGGAGTGTATTGTGGTGTAACAAGAGCTTTCTACATCAACAACCCTTGTGATTGAACTCATATAGCATCGCCATAACAATTTCCCTCAGGGTGTACCAAAACATCTTAACGTGATTTTTGCAAGTTTGCTCCTAGACATCCTCTGTTGTCAATATGATCGAAGCTTAGATTTAGAAGCTAAACTCTTTATTCCGTGGGAGGCGTATGGTTGGAAGAATTATTATTGCGTGCTTGCAATATGCTATGTGTTTAATTTTTTTTCACCATCCATTTACATATGCAAATAAAAGCAACATTCACACCATGTACATCACACTAACCACATTCTTTTGTACAGACACTAATTCCCACACACTCATTCCCTTATTTACTTAGGATTTTAGAATGCTCATGAAACATCATGGCATTGTAAATAATAAAACCCGAAGAATCATGAAATATCTACTCGGTATTCAGTAACCTTAGAGATGCTCGAGGTCGCGTCACCTTAAGGGACATGCCATCATGACATATACCCTCATTTGCGATGCCCAATTGGCATATGAACCCCTACCCAATTTAGTCATGCGTGTACTCAATTCATTTATTTCGTTAATTGGCTATCCCAAATAATCATAAACATTAACTCAATAATTAGTATACACATCATAAGGGTATAATACATTATTTACCCGAAAGTAAGAGTCCGCATACCCAAGTTTGTTGTAACATGGGACTATTACTGTGGTAGGGCATTACCACTATCGCTTGACCCACACTTAAAACCAAAAATATTCACTTCCACTCACTACATTTAAGCTTGACTTTCAAGGGATCACATTGATCTCTCTCGACCTCCGTACCCAAGGGTTGGGAAATCATTTCTTCACTTCATGAGCATTTGAAGAACCTTCAGGGATCATCATAAATCTCATAAGTCATTGAAACATGCATGGCCTAATTCAATCTTTGATTTGGTATTCAATGTGTGTACGTTCGAGAGAAAGCCTCATCCTTTTATCGGCAAAGGTATCACAGCTAAAGAAGAAGGGATTATGTACTTAGATTCGAGTGAGGGGAGTCAGACTCACTTTTACCGCCATAAATCATGGTTAATCCTTTAGGAGAAGATTTTAGTCACTTGGGTGACCAACAACATTTGGTAGACCCTAACCAGAATAGGGGTTAGCAGTTAAGGAATGGATATGACATAGATGAAGCCTCAGCCAGAATGCAATCTAGCACGTAGTTCCATGCTGCTTTTTGACATCCATGAGAGCTTTATTGGTCAAAGAAGGGAACTTAGATAGAATTTGAACTCCCCTCGCCTAGCAACAAACCTCATCATCCTGAAAGGGATACCCAACCCCATTTTGGGCTCGTTCGAGTTCGCCTTACCATGAATTAGGGTCATGCTTCTACAATTCAAGCTAACTCCGGTCCAACCTTAAACTAAGGTACCCAATATCAGCTAACAGTTAGGTCTGGGCTATTTGACCAGCTCTTGATAAGTTAGGGATCAGGTTAATAAAACTGCCTAAACGGGAATCCTCAAAATATCTTCCATTATGGGTTATTCGGACAAGAAATGCCTAATTCTTTTCAACCCGGGTTTTTAGGGGCAACCATCCGCCCAGTGGCCATTAGTCCCTTCATGAAAGTTCAACCAACATATCCGAATAAGGGAGCTCAGCCACATTACCCTCCCTTAAACATGACTTCTTCTCAAGGATTCAAAACTCAATCTTTGACTTTACCCATCCAAAAGGCATCTCATTACCAAGATCACCACTGAGCTAGTCACCTTCGAGTATTAATTTCAAGTTTATCCTCAATCGCAAGCTGATACTCAATTCTTAGTCTCACCAAGGGGCAATGCTTATACTCAACCACCTTTGTATTACCTAGTTATCCCAGAGGTTCAAAATCAAGAGATGTTCACTCAAGCGGTTGAAGGATCTGTTCCTCAAGGTTTATCCCCCGAGATGGCTAGCCTGTGGTAACAATTTCTCACTTCACAAACTAATCTTGTTTCTGCCTATCCTCAATTGACCAATCCTATGAGGGATGAAGACTAGGTCTCTAATAATTTTGTTATACCAGAGCTCATGAGATACAAAGGTGTTGGTGATCCTCGATCGCACAACAAAAACTACTAGACAATTATGAAGGTGAAAAAAATTGAGTGGCAAGATTTTAACTCATATGTTCATCACTACTCTGAAAGTGCTTATCGATGAATGGTTTAATAATTTTCCAAAAGAGATAACAAGTGAATAGGGCGCCTGTCTGAAGCCTTTATCGAGCAGTATGGTTTTAATAGCCAAATGAAAACCACCATCCAAAATCTAGAAGTAGTTAAGCAAAGGGAGGGTGAAACATCTAATGTTTACTGCAAGTGTTGGATGGCCATGCAAGTTCTTTTGAAAGATAGGCTCAGTCATTCCAAGATGGTGGTGAAGTTATTAGATAGAGAACTTTCATTCTACAAGTTGTAGTTAGGCGCTAATGAGTTTTAGAGATATTGTGAGCATGAGATTTTGTAACAGCTCTTTTGTTTAATGATGATGGCTTTTTAGGATTTTTATCCTCGAATCACACAATTTTCGATTATCTGAAGATCTCCGAATGGGAATTTTCCTCGTCGCCGAGTTTGTGTTAAGGACTTTTTTATTGAAAAATAAAGATTTTGGTAAAATTTATTAAATAAATAAATAAATTTAAAAATAAAAATAAAAAATATATAGAAAATCAGAAAAAACCCGATTGAATTGGGCTCACCGAACAAGTGAGCCCGATGCATCGGCTTGCTAGATTCCAGCGAACCATGAGGGCTCGCTGGAATTTCTGGAAAGCCCCTCACTAGAAATCCTAACGAGGCTCGCTCAGATTTCCAGTGAGCTTATAGTAAATTCCAGCAAGGGTCCCTCACTAGAATTTCCAGCGAGACCCTCGTTGGAATTTCCACCTGCTGGAAATTCTAGCGAGCCACGTAGCACGCTGGAATTTTCCACCGAGCCCAACTCTCCCCTATAAGTATCGAGATTTTTTTGGATTGAAGGGGGCTCGAATTTTGAAAGAAAAATTCCATTTTTTAGAAACAGAACGTCTAATTTTCTCAATAGAAACAACATGAAATATTTTCTTCAAATAATTCAGATCCAAAACATGTTTGGATTCCAAAATCTTTTGATTTTCAAATCAATTTTCTTCTATTTCTTCTTCTTCTTCTAAAATCCTTAGATATTTTCGAGTCTATAACAAATTTAGAGCCCGAGTCTGATTATCTTTTGGATAAATAACACTAATTTTTCCACGCTAAACCACAACTAAAAAATGAACGAGGAACGCTCCTTTGGGTATGCCTAAGGTTGTGCAAATATTGTGCTATATCTTGTGCTAACCATTATGGATGAATGTTAGATGTATGCCTAGGGTTTTATTTTCCTTTGGGTATCGCATTTTAATAATTTTTACAGAAATGTAATTAATAGATTAGGCGGGTGGTTGCATCCCCAGAGGTTATGTAATCTTTAATCTTTACTTTCCCACATTTATTTATCGCTTTATGTATGGATTTATTACTTTCTATATGTGCGTTAAATCATGCACTATAACTCTAAAAATGATATAAGTGTGAATATGCACAATTAAGAAATACAGTTTTGTTATAGATATAATATAATGTGATCCAATAAGAAATAAGCAACTTATCCTGAACCCGAATCTCTGTGTCTTAGTGGGCCGTCCCCCGGATGTTAAGCCTCATAGGACTCTAATTCTTGGAAAGAGCTTATCTAGGTAGCGACTCTATAATAAGAGATGGCGGATTATTGTTTGATCAATCTAAAAATGTTTTCGCTTTCTCTATCAAACCTTCCGAGTCCTCGACCCGGTACTTTTTAAACACCCCGGTGGACTGTGCCTCTCATCTCGCACGTTCTCGGCCCATTGCTCCGTGTCGTCCGCTCACAGTGGCGACTCCGCTAGGGATTTTTCTAAAAACTTGTTTTTTAAAGGTTTTAGATTTTGGATAAGTGCCAAAAATTATTTATCAAGTTATTCCGTATTCTCTTAATTATGAAATATTCATAAATTAGCATTTCAATAGAAGGCATTAGCGCGTAAGTCTAAGGTACCTCATCACCCCGAAGCTCTCTCTTGTATTAATCCGCCTCCTTGAGAAAAGATAGTACTTAAGCGGGTGGAGCACTTGTTGCCATATCGCATGTACCTCCCTCGTTAGAATCCATTTGGGGAGAGGCTTGGAGTGTATTTTAGTGCAACAAATGCCTTCTACATCAACAACACATTTACAAATCTCATGTAAATAAGCAATAGGCATTTTCCCTAGGGTGTTACCCAACAAACGATCATGCGTTATATCCTCGTGGTATTAAGATGAACCAAACTTAGGATAGAGAAGCCAAAAACCCTATGCGCTGGAGTTGTATGGTTGAAAGTTTGGACATTTCACGTTATGTGCTACGTATTTATTATTGTACAAATGGCATGTTAACCACAAATCTTAGTGCAGACACTCGGACGCACACATACATAGTGTAACATAACATCTTCTAATTGTCATACTTAGGATTAGTTGACACTCAAAATCATGTCACCCTAGGATAACATGAACAAATTAGAATCATGAAACATCATTTACCCCTTTTTAGCGAGATGTCCACTTGACATCCGGCTATTAGCCTGTACAGGGCAAACATACCTTTCTTTTACTACGTGATGTCCACTTAATATCCGACACTTAGCCCACAAGGGGCAATAATATATCCAACACATCATCTTTGAGATGACCGCTCAACATCTGATCTATAGCCCACACGGGGCAATCACACATAAAATATAGCCTAAACGGGGCATATACCTACCCAAAAACATTTTTTTCCTACATCACGTGATGTCCCAGCTGACATCTAAACCCAAGCCCACACAGGGTGAACTTATTTCAAAAACCTTACCAAATCCTCAAGGGTATACATTTAATATCTGAACCATTTGCCCACACGATGCAGTGGCTCGTGCATCACCACAACCCTCAAATCGTAATGACCACACAAGCATCCGAAACTCTGCCCTAATTGGCAAAATAACCAAATCATTCATTCAATAGCTACATTCAGTAGTTATTTTCATTTCATCAGGGTATGTCACACTGATTACTCGAAATAATTTTGACCTCCTCATTCCATAAGATCTAATCATAGTAAGAAATCACAAACTATTGACCTATTACCACATGGTAATTTGGTCACTTCATAAACACCATTCACGTTATGATGTCATACAAACATCGTACAGATCTCAAATCCAAACCCTGGTGTGGGATATTCATTTCCACATGTTTTCATTTTTACCTAACGACTAACCCATTTGCTTCAAATGGATTGATAAACATATTATTTATTTCGCACCATGGCACGTTAACCCTTTATGAATGCAACCATTACACTTACATCTCATGCATTTTTCCATAAATCGTATCATGAATCTTACATGCATGGTCTGATCTTCTACTTGTGTATCGAAAGGGGGCTTGGAAAAGGCCTGCTCGCCACTTAGTCTACATTTCTCCAATCGTGGACAATTTGAAAGGGGTTCTGTACACTAACTCAAGCGAGGACTCAGGTTGTGATTCGGATACAGTTCAACGTACATCTTTCATAGCCAATCTAAAAGATAGAGTTGCATGGGAAGATCACCCTATCCTTACGGGATAGAACTTTCAGCAAACACATCAATTGTCGATGAGTGCCGAGATTGCAACTACCTTGAATGACTTTACCAATAGCGAACACTAGCATCGCTCATTCGCCAACACACCGAGAGAGCTCAGAATGTGGTGTCCAACCCAGAGGTCACTCTTAACAAAGGCAATCCAACTAGATGGCTTGAAATAGGGGGATCTCCCAATTCACACATGGTGCCCTCAACTCCTACTACTTTCTATCAGTTCGGGGCAGGATAAAGTCAGCTGAACCAGAATCAATTCTTCCTGGGATAAGTTGTGCAGCAAGAATTCGCACCAGGGCCTTTCTACCAAGGAATGCCTAACAATCCATTCCTAATTGGAGCATGCCATCTGCCTCACAATTCTAGGCACCTCAATTAGCCAATTTTGTGGCATTTCCCCAGGGGCAATATAGCTCTTGTCCAAGCAAAAGGAATGCCATCCTCCAACAACTAGGAATGGCGGAATTATGGCAACAATTCTTAGCCACTCACGGTAGCCATCTCATGAACACATACCATGCACAGCTAACAATCGAGGATGAAGATAGCTTGCTCCCAAACTTTGCAATGCCGCAGTTTGAAAAGTATGTGGGATCTAGTGACCCGCACGATCACTTAACGCATTATCCAACGGTGATGAGGGTATTAAGGGTCAGTGAATGGATGATGGGTAAGCTCTTTTTCATCACCTTGGGCCACCCAATCAATGAATGGTACAGCTACCTTCCGCTAGACATAGCCACAGATTGGAATAGCCTTGCTCAGGCTATGATGGGGCATTATGGTTTCAACACTCAGTTGGAAACCACGATGCAACATCTGGAGGCTATAAGGTAAGAGTAGAGTGAGAGCTTCAAATCCTACTATGCATGTTGGATGGCCACACAGGTTAGGCTTCGAGCTCGCTTAAGTCCACCGGAAATGATAACCAAGCTTCTGGATGATGCACTGCCATCATACAGGAATAAGTTTGAGTCGGACATCTTCTCAATCTATCAAGAAGTGTTTAAGAAGGAGAACAGGATGGAGCAATTTGAATCCATGGACACATCTAAGGGGTGCTAGAATAACCCATGATTGATGATGTGATGAATCAGCATTTAGCTACTTTGCCCACATGGCTAATTTGAATTTTCTACTAAATTGAACTTTGTTTATTTGATTGATCTTCTATTGATGACTTCACACATTCTCATAAGCACGTATATAATTTTTTTAGCACATGTGACACATCATGTCATGAAATTAATTTGGGTATAAATGGATTCCCTGCAATTACAATAAATTTAAATGATTTGACTCTTGAGAGAAAGTGAGAGATAAAAACATGTTTTTAGATGACGCGTGATAGCATTTACTTCATTCTACAAAGACATAAGATTGACAGACAAATCACCTCCACCGATTACTAAATTAGTCAAATAAAGATCAAAATGATTAAAGCAAGAATAGGGCCGAAATATCAACAAGGCATAACAAATTCAAACAATCGACGCAATGTCATAGACACAAAGAAGGAGTCAGATCGTTAAACACCTTAACAATTTCATCATATGGCCCACCAACACTTGTGGGCCGATCACTTTATTATGGAAGGGATGTCATTAAATGAAAATCATTCACCAACAATGGAATCAAGCTATCAGATCTGATCTTTGACACATCATCTATCATTGGAGAACAATTAAACTCAAAAGGAAACACTAATGATCAAGACTCATTATCACATACACTTCAAGCCAGCGAAGCGGTGAGAGCACCAACCAATTGATCAGAAACATTTGATGAGGCAACAACTGAAGTTGTGGACATGGATGGCAGCCGATCTACCAAATCAAACCAAGTCCTACACAATTGCTATCATGCATAGATGAAAGAAATAAATCGGTGAAAAATAGTACCAATAAAAAATAAATTAGCCTGTCAATTAACAATTTGTTAGTTGAGCAAAAATTAGGATTTCTTTTCAAAATAGAAAAAGAATAGTTCGCTGAGTTGAAAACCTGAAAAGGGCGGCTCAGGAAAAACTTAGGACATCGAGAGAACTACATTGGTTAGAAAACCTGAGAGGGCTAATCAATGGCAGGAGTCAAATCATTTGATACATTTATACCCCTGTTAAGTTCATCAATGAATTGTCATCTTTGCTGAATCTTTATGCATATGCTTATTTTGATTGCTTGCATTCAAATGGTAGAATGTTGCAAGAAAACATCCAAAAAATGAAAAAATAAAAAAGTAAAAATAAAGAAAAATAAGTTTGCTGGATTGAAAACCTGAAAGGGCGGTCCAGGCAAAAATTAAGACAAGGTTCGATAGATTGAAAACCAGTAAGGGTGATCTATGCAAAAATTAGGACCAAAGAAATATCAAATTCATCATCTCTTTCTCGGAACGGTATGTGACATCATATACCTCTAACACATCAGGCAAATGGCTTCCAAGTGATCATCGCTAACACAATGCAGGATGAACGACTCAGCTAGATCTTCTTCGAACTAGATCCAAGCTCTGAACTCAAATCTGACTCAACAAACCCATGGTCGTCGCTCTGAGGAAGTCATCCATCTAATCCCTAACAATACGAATCTTGGGGGCAACCATGCACCAGCACAAGAGAAGGGTCTTCAATGAACGAAGCCCACAACACCTACAACAGACGACCATACATCATACGATAAATATTATTCATAAAATCATGCATAAATAACATACACATCATGCCATCTATAGGTAAAGACGATGCCAAACTAGGGCAACTCTGTCCCAGTAAATAAGAAACTCCACCTCCACTTGGGGAATTAGCAAACACCAAGAAAGATGATGGCCAACTCAATTCTAAAGTCAACATTGCATCACAAAAGCGTCCTAAAACAACAGAGAGGTCTTCGGGACATCCCTGAATTTTCATTAAACTCATTTATTCATCATGTTTTAATTTTTGATTGAAGGGGAAAAATTTTTTCCTTCACATAAACTCAATTAAATAATTAAAACATTCATCATAAAATATATTGACATTACACTCCTCCAATTTGTTATAAGAAATAAGTCAAATCCTAGTAAGGAAATTCAAGGTCGCCTTTGAAACAGATTCAGGCACCTATCTCCAATCATTCCAAAGGGCACACGATAATCACAGTAGAAGAAGGAAACGGCTGCCGACTATAACAGGGATGCCACCGAAAGAAATGGTAGATCCGCCCGCAAGAGGTATCAAGCACCGAGGGATTTTGAAAAAAGAAATGGACAACTTCGCAAGGACACAGAGCTAGAAAGGAAGGCCCACATCATCACCAACCGGGGGTAAAGAAGGCACCAACCACACTTGTTAGGTATATTCTCAATCCCTTCACTCCATTTCGTGTGATCATACTAGTTATACAACCAGCAATTATCACACGAAAGGTAACTATGAGCACGGGATTTTGTACCAGCTCGAGCGTTTAATGATAATGGCTTTTTGGGATTTTTATCCTTGAATCACACAATTTTCGATTATCTGAAGAACTCTGAATGGTAATGTTCCTCGTCGCTGAGTTGTGCTTAGGACTTTTTTTATTGAAAAATAAAGATTTTGGTAAAATTTATTAAATAAATAAATAAATTTAAATATATATATATATATATATTTATTTATTTATATATATAAATCAGAAAAACCCCAACTGAACTAGGCTCGCCAAATGGGTGAGCTCAGTGCATCGGCTTGTTGGATTCCAGTGAGCCATGAGGGCTCGCTAGAATTTCCAGCAAGCCCCTCGCTGGAAATCCCAACAAAGGTCCCTCATAGATGTAATATAATGTGATCTAATAAGAAATAAGCAGCTTATCCCGAACCCGAATCTCTGTGCCTTAGTGGCCCGTCCCCCAGACGGTAAGCCTCACAGTACTCTAATTCTTGGAAAGAGCTTATCCAGGTGGTGACTCTACACTAAGAGATGGTAGATTCTAGTTTGACCGATCTGAAAATGTTTTCGCTTTCTCTACGAAACCTTTCGGGTCCCCGACTGATGCGAATCAAGGAACACTTATTATTAAGCATAAAATAGATAAAGACTTCGAATTAAAGTGGGAAGATCCTTTTCTAATTACATTTACAAAGTCTAAACCAAAGAGTGTTCAAGAAGTTGTAAATGAGTAAATCAAAGAGATTTTAATGATTTCGAATTCAACTCAAGTTTCAACAACTTCTAGGAAGACTAGCTCAAGAAGAGATGAAGAATTCCAATTTTTTGTTCAAGTATTGAAGAGGAGTTCAAGACTTGGTCTAATTGGAGATAGCTTAAGTGAGTTTTGGATACGCATGTGTAAATCACATGTTAACCCATTGGGATTTTGGCTAATTCTTATTAGATCAATAACATGATGGAAGAATATGAAGTGGCTATTAAATAATGTATTATTTTAATTTAATTAGATTTCTTTTATTATTTATTAGTTAGTATACTTAGTTTCCTAGTTTGTTTATATTTCAGATTAGAGTAAGATTCTTTTCTTATGATTTAAGAAACTCAATCCTACATCTATTAGGACTTTAGTATTTTATTTTTAGGCAAATTCTACATATAATTTCGTGCCTTAGGAATAGTAGTTTTATATATAGAGATCTTTTTATTTGTATTAGATAGTTTTTTATGATTAATAAAATTTCAGAAATCTGTTGTGGAATTTCAACTTCTTCTTTAAGTTCGAGTGATTGTGATCTTGTTCTTGAAGTCTTATTTTGATTGTGATCAATTGTTGTGGCTGGACAATTGAGAATCAAGCCCATAACAGGTTCTTTCATCCAATTCGAAAGGTTGTGTTAACTATATGTTAGCTTGATTGTTCATTTTATTTGCTAGGATTGGTTTTGCTTTTGCTACTTCTTATTTTACACTCTGATTTTAAATATTTATCCTATTTTTTTATTTCATTAAAACTCAATTCATGGTCGGGACATTCCCGGTACTTTTTAAACACCCTGGTGGACCGTGCATATCATTTCGTGCGCTCTCAGCCCATCATTCCATATCATCCGCTCACAGTTATAATAAAGTGCATGTCAAGGTTGAGAAGCTAGAAAGGATTCATTGTCTTGAGCACACTACTGTCATGTACCAAGGAAAGACCTGGTATAAAAATATGAATGATAATTCTACTTCCACTTCTGCTCCTACAAAGCCGAAGCAACCCAATATGCAAACTATAATTCAAGTGGTATAACTGTTCGCCACTTTTCTACTGATAAGTTTAATAATTTATTCGCAAGATTTGGCTATATATTAATGGTGCCAAAAACTTATTCACGTAAAGTATAGGTGTTGTCAGTACCTCTTATCAAATAGAAAAATGATGATAACTGCAAGTATACAGTTGCGATGTAGTTTTAAACGATATCGAACCCACAAGGAAGGAACCAAGTCTAAAGATCAATAAGGAAGATAGAATAAAGAAAATAAAATAGATTTGATATTTTGGATAGGAGGGTTAGAATGAAGAATGAGTAAATATGGATATGAAAGATTAGAGAATCTAAATATTTAGATTTTCCCTATAGAATAAAGATAGTAGAGAAAACATGCAAGTTCAACAAAGATGTTACAATTCACTAAACTAATCTAACAGACTCGGTTCAAAATATCTAGATGTTCAATTATTCGCTGCAGAGCAACACATAAAATAACTTTTCTAAACCTAGCACAAACGAATTAAGACAATTATATAAACCTGGACAACATCAATACTATACTTAGTACGGATTGCTCTCACATAGCCACATTTACCAAGTTACCATTCCAAAAATGTTGGCTCACTAAAAAGCATTATATCACAGATCCAGTGATTATACACGATATTGTTAACCCCGAAACTACTCTTAAAATTAACTCCAATGCATATAACTTGATTAATATAAAAGACTTAACATGAAATACGCATTATGACACATAGACATACCATAAACTTTGAAATAGAAAGTATAAGTAGAATGAAAAGCAAAGTTGTAGGGTATGCAAGTGAAAGCTAAATTTGATCAAACCGGTTTTGAATTAGGTCTCGGCCCGTACAGAATCTCCGCTTGGATGATATTCTTTGCGAATATCAAACAAATGAATATTGAAGAACGAAAACTTTTATTGATAAGTGATTTGCAAGAACACTTATTCAAAAATCGCTCGAGAATATAAAGAAATCTAGTGATCAAAACAAGGATTCGAATCACTTAAACATTTTCTCGCTAACACTTATAGCGAATTCTCTATCTATACACACTCTATATCTCTCATGCACTCTAATGTTGTTCCTTTAGTTGATTTCCATGAAATTGTAAGGTTTGGAACCCTATTTATAGAGTTCGAAGGTTTGTGTCTATCCATATGAAGAGTTGTGTCCATTGGTGAATGATTGCATCACTTCATTGTGATTGGTTTAGAAGCTTCAATCTAATCTACAATGGATAGGCACCTCTTCATGATTGGTTGATTTCTGATAGGTGTCTATTCGTTTTTAGTTGATTGTGATTGATGGCTATTGATCTTCCTTATTTGGTGGTTGGTAGTTAAAAAGATTAAACTAGAAAACCGTCCAAGTCTCGATCGTGATATAGAAGTCACGACCATGAATCTTTGATTGGCAAATTTCTATTTTGAAGAAGAACAAGTCACTACCCCGAATGATTGTCATAACCGTGAATTACATTTTTCTTCAGAATTCTCTTTGTAACTTCACCGATCTTTGAAAGCTTCAATCCCTAGCAAAATCTTTAAGTTCCACGCATCTTTTTCACTCTTTTTCTATAGAATTCCACTTTAGATCCTTTTACTCCCAAGATTTACCTAGTGATGCATTTACATAAAAAAAACAACTACATACCACATGAAATCTTTTATATGAAGTATAAAAATGACTTAAACTATAGTGTTTAGTATATAAAATTAATATGAAAATAAGTGTAATTATACACTTATCACCGATCCCGACCTGCATAGGCAGGCCAGTTCCAGCTAAGACTAACCTCGTTTGGGGACCGAGACTGGTCCATTTTAGACTGGTACTGGCCTGCCCAATTGGGCCAGTCTCGATTGTTTAGACCACTCTTGACTGATTTGCTGCTTACTCCATATTTTTCTATCCTTTTACCCTGAACTTTTATTTTTTTTTATCTCAAAAATACCCATCCTTCCTCCAATAATTACAATTGTAACCTACCACTATAAAAACCAAAAAATTAAATTTTTTGGTAATAAAAGAGGGAAGAGCTTGCCTTTTTAGGAAATGTCCTTTGTGAGAGAAAATTCTAGCGAGAGAAATTGGGAACTTTTTGGGAGAAAAGTTAGGAATTTCTCACACTTTCATTTTCCAACGCTTTTTTTTCCGAAACTCCCTCCTCCTTTCGAGTTTGAGATAGAAACTAAAAATCTAACTCTCGGGTTTCCTATTCCCCTCACTAAAAAACCTACTTTTCTGCCTTTTTACACCAAATCGACTATAAAAAAACTTAGGGATCTCTTTTTTTGACATTTTTTGGCTCCAGAACTTACGAGTTCACATCAGAGGGGTAAGATTTGGAGCTTTTGGAGACTCTTTAGCTGATTTTGTGTTTTATTTTCTGTCGTTTTTGTATTTTCGGCCTAGTCTTTTTATTTTCTTACTCTTTATTACTATTTTATACCCCACAAGACGGGAAATCCATTTTTCCTCGATATCCGACCACATTCATGCCATGATTAAATCTTAAACAATAAGATTGATAAATTGAGTCTAAAATCAATTATTTTCCGATAAAAATGATCAGAGAACCCGAATTCCCTATTTTTAAATTCATTAACAAGCGATTTACCCTAATCTAACTTATTGGCATGACTAATTACATCTTGTTTGGTTAACTAACTATACTATAATGATGTGGTATATCTCGTGCTAACCTTTGTGGATGCAGGTAGTCTAAGTTAGATATAATGCTAGGGTTTTATTTTCCCTTCGGGTATTACAATTGTAAATAAAAATGTATTTGTAGATCATTTGTATTTAGAACCACTTGTATATTACCCCCGATTTGTATTATAATTTACCCTACCCCCTTTTAGGTTGGAAGCCTCGTATTTACTTTATTTACAGCTTTCTTCATTTTTAGCTGCTTTTTTTATTACTTTCTGCATGTGTATGTCTAACTCCAATATAAACCGAAAATGACTATATTTAAATAGAAATGTCGTAAAGGTGGTTGTTTACTTGTAATTAAAAACTCAAATAAATATGACATAGGTAACTCATTTGGACCCAAATCTCTTTACTACGGTGTAGCTTAGGCTTAACGGATCTAGGCTGTACCGAATTTCCCCGAAAGAGCTGATCCGGGTGGCGACTCCGTAACAAAGTAGTCGAGAGGTTTAGGTCTTGAGTCTTTAAAAACTTTTCTTTCTCATTTAATTTTTTCATAAAACCCCCGTGCCCCATCTCACGAGGTCGGTGCCTCGCGGCTACCGCGTAGGTCTCAAAAAATCATTCGCTCACACTCTTCCTCAAGGAATTGATGAAATTTTAAAGAATGTTCTCTTTCTCTATTATACTTCCTAGATTTCGCTTGATTGTCGACCAATAATTGATGATCCCTACAAATATGTATATGAATAGGAATACAAAATTGACCATACTATTACTAATTTAGAAAGATGAATGTACTTGCATAAGAAATCGAGTTATAATTTCTTACTTGATAAATGCCTCTATATCCTTATTGCCGGAACTGAATAAGATGTAATGACGAGCTTTATAAAATGCATCATCATCCACATGTATCATTTCCCTATCTTTATTTCTCCTTGTCCCTTGAGTATATCTCTCATTGGAGCTATTGGGCCTTTCAAATACTAATTCTTTTAGGAATTCATTTCCACAAAAAAATCTAGAACCAAACATCAAACAATCTTTGGTCGAATAACCTTCTAAAATGGACACTTCCGGTTTACTCCCATTCCAAACATATGATTTCAATTTACCTAAATATTGTTCAACTGTAAACATCCAACACATATGCATTAAACCACCAAGATCTATTTCCTGACATAAATGAATTTTGAAGTGAACCATTACATCAAAAAACGAAGGTGGGCGTGTAGTCTCAGACTCACAAACTATTTCTACAATGTCTTGTTGCAACTTCTTAAGCTCTCCTAAATAAATAATTTTCTGACATATACCTCTATAGAGGGGTGATGAAACTTCAACATTCAATGATTTCAATACACAAAATTGTAGCAAATATTGGAGAATGAAATGAGCATTATGACTTTTATATCCCCACAGTTTCCTCTCTTTTATGTTTACAAACTGACTAATATTATATGCACTTCCAGATGGAATTTTACCTTTTTCCAAAATGAACAGAATATGTCTTTATCTTTGTTTGTAATGCTAAAGTTACATTGTGGATAGTCTAGAGGTGTTTTGTTGGTTGAGGAAATAGGGTGCAACTCTTTTCTAATGCCCAAATCTTGCAAATCTTTACGGGCATTTAAGTGTTTTTTTGTCTTACCACTAATATCTAGTAAAGTGCCTAATATATTGTAAAAAACATTCTTCTCTATATGCATGACATCCAAGTTATATCTAAGTAAATTATATTTCCAATATGATAAATAAAAAAAGATACTTTTTCCTCTAAGGGGAATCATCACTAGCCTTTCACTTTCTCTTTAGCTTCCCAAACTCATTCTCATAATCTGATAACAAATATTCAATTTCAATTCCACTACCCATCAAATCTTCTTTTATCAAACCTATACTTGTGTGACTCATCCAAAATATTTCTCTGGACCATGTAATAAATTTATTACTATGTTTTAAATATTTTAAAGTGGTCTCATAATTACATGGTGGGCAAGCTAGAAAACCTTTTGTACTATAACCTTACACCATAGCTAATCTTGGAAAATCACAAATAGTCCATAACATAGTTACATGTAATCTAAAGATCTTATTAGCCTTGACATCATCAGTTTCTAAGCCTACATCCTATAACTCTATCAACTCTACGATTAAGGGTTGCATATAGACATCAATGTTGTTTTTGAGAGAATTAGGACCAGGGATTAGTGTTGACAGAATAAGATTTTCTACTTTCATGCTCAACCAAGGTGGTAGGTTGTAATTGACCAATGCTATAAGCCATGTGCTATGATTAAAACCCATTACACGAAAAGGATTGAAGCCATCAATCACTACACCTAACCTAACATTACATTTTTCTGATGAGAAATTAGGATAGTTGGCATCCATTGACTTACAAGACTCATCATCATATGCATGTATGTGTGCCATCTCATAAGTAGAGATAAGTCTTTAGACATAAACATTCTTTTCAACCTTGGTTTCAGTGGGAAAATCACATCACCTTAGCTGGAATGCGTTGAATTTAGCCTTTATTTTTATTTATAATAGCACCATTATTTTCCATCACTTTCCAGTGACATATTCTACAAAATTTGCAAACTTCATCACTCACATTTACACCCCAATATGATAAGCAATAATTAGGACACATATCAATCTTTTGGTAGTCAAGGCTAAGATCTTTTAAGGTATTCTTTACATATCGTGGGATGAGGGAAAGCTTGCTTCAACAATTCCATTATTATAGTGAAGCAAGTCTCATTCATTCCATACAATCACTTGACATGGTAAAATTAGACAAGGATACTCAGAGTATAGACATTCGGAAAGCCCAAATATAAAGGCTGAATTCCTTCATCAACTAGCAGATAAAACTTTTGTGCTTCTACATTAGCTCCTTTATACAGCCCTTCATTCATTTTTCATGGTTGATTGTATCTCTCTACGTGACCTTCAACATCATATGTAGGTCATATCCAAACAACATTGACATGTGGACTCTATACCATCGATATTGTTTTCAGAATCTATGATTGAAACATCATAGATAAATTAAGCTTAAGTTGGAGAAGGTCCACTGCAAATGAGGTGATCAAAGACCACTTCGCGATAATGGTAATATTGAATATGACATTTTTTGCAAGGTGTGAGCATGGGATTTTGTCCCTTCTCGCACGTTCGATGATGATGGCTTTTTCAAGATTTTATCCTTGAATCACACAACTTTCGAGTAACCTGACATATCCGGATGGGAATCCTCCTCGTCTCTAATTCAAAATGATTTTTTCAATAAAATTATTTAATTTAAAAATTAATTAATTAAATAAAAAATAAGAAAATAAAAAAAATTCGAAAATGAAAACCCGGGGGGGCCTGAATCCCGGGTCAGCCACGTTGGCGAGACCTCGCCAACGCTCTTGGCAAGGCCTTGCCAAGATTGGCGAGGCTGCCTCGCCAACAGCGAGGAGCCTCGCCAAGATTTTCTCCGGTGAGGCCCATCACCGGAAAAACTTACATTTTTTGGATTTTTCGGGATTTTCCTATAAATAGTCGAGTTTTTTTTTATTATCAAGATCCCGAAAATTATCTGATAAAATATATTTTTATAATGACTTTAATTTCCAAGAACAAGATGAACTTTTTTTGGACATCCTACACAATTTATTTACCGAAACTTAAAGGACGAGGAGGATTTTCAACTGCCAATCAGATATCTTCGAAGTGGATTCATTCCGTAAGGGTAAGCCTCTGAGTTCCTAGAACTGCAACTCCCGTGCTTTCAATCTTCTTCTTCTTCTTCTTCTGATTTTATCTGTAAACCTAGGATTTTTATCATTTTATTTTATTTCAACTATTGTAATTCTTCTTCATCTATTTTTTTAGTAAAAGAAGATGTATGTTAGAACACCCCCACAAAGGGAATAAAACAAATTCCCGGATAACAGCCCTCACCAATTTACCATGCGAGCAATTTCATTAATTAAAATGAGCAACCA
>CATIWQ010549614.1:0-19029 GCA_949673415.1 Euphorbia schlechtendalii | reverse complement strand
CTTGCTAAATATGGCTATGTGAGAGCGACCCGTACTAAGCATAGTATTGATGTTGTGCAGGTTTATATAATTGTCTTAATTTGTTTGCACTAGACTTAGAAAAGTCATTTCATGTGTTGCTCTGCGGTGAATAATTGAATACCTGGGTGTCTAGAACCGAGTATGTTAAATTAATCTAGTGAACGTAATACCTTTGATGACCTTGCATGATTTCTTTGCTATACTTGTTCGTAGGGAATATCTATATACTTTTATCTTTTCTAATCTTTCATGCATTTGTCTATCCATCCATCATTCCAATTAAAATCCAAAACTATTTTATTTTCTTTATTATGTTTTCCCTTGTTGATCTTTAGAGTTAGTCCTTCTCTGTGGGATCGATATCTTTTAAAACTACATCGCAACTGTATACTTGCAGTTATCATCATTTTTCTATTTGATAAGTGGTACTGACAACACCTTTGCCTTATGTGAACAAGTTTTTGACGCCGGTGATATATAGCCAAATCTTTTGAACAAACTATTAAACTTATCAGTAGAAAAGTGGCGAACAGTTGGATGCATTGACTCCTACCAGAACTAATTCTTTCTTAAGCTTCTCAACCTCAATTTCAAACTCTCCTTGCCTCTTGTGAATAGCTTTGGTGGAGTTATCTCTTGCTATATCTCGGAGACAAAAGTCTTCAAAATCTTCTTCCAAAAGCTTCATATGTTTCTTGTTCTTCTTAACCTGCTTATAGATTTGTGCAAGTACTTACATGATTTCATCAGGAATATTGAGTTTGGAATTTACCTCATCATTCGCCTGAGATTTTCCTTCTGATGATGAGAGTTTCTCTATGCTGCTATGCTAGGATTCAACTGTTGGGTACAAGTCATCTGCAGCCATGAAGCATATTTGTGCAGTCTCTTCATTCTCTGAGGAATTTGCAGAGCTCTCTTCTTCACTATCGCTCCATGTTACCACCATAGCTTTCTTTCCTTTGTCCTTTCTTAGCTTTGGACAACTGGACTTGATATGTCCTTCCTGGTGACACTCAAAATAGGTTATAGGTATTTGATTTGCACCTTTGATTTTCTCTTCAGACCTTTTGAATTTACTCTTTAGGAAGTCCTTCTTCTGGAATTCTGACTTCTGAGGAAAATTTTCTTTCTTCTGAAACTTTTGAAGAGTCCTTGAATTCTTCTTCATGAACTTCTTGAATCTTCTGGCCAGCATGGCCATATCCTCATCGTCCTCTGATGAGCTTTCATCAACTTCTTCTGCTCTCAGGATTATTGCTTTCTTTCCTTCAGACTTACGTAGAATTCTCATGAGTGATTAAGGAACCAATGAGTTCATCATACCTATAAGTAGTGAGATCTTGAGCTTCTTCTATAGCAGTCTTCTTAGCCTACCATTTCTCAGTTAGGCTTCTGAGAATTTTCTTCACTTACTCCTCTTACTCCTCTTCTGAGAAGTTCTTTCCCAACCTTTTGACCTCATTGATAATATTAGTGAATCTTGCATTCATGCTTGATATTGATTCTCCTTCTTCCATTTCAAATAACTCATAGAGGAGAAGATTCTGGTTGATCTTGGATTCTTTGACTTTATCTGTTCCTTCATAGGTCACCTCAAGCTTTTTCCAGATTTCCTTGTCACTCTCACAACCTAAAATTTTGTTGTATTCTGCAGCATCTAAAGCACAATGTAAAAAGTTAATGGCTGTTGCATTACTTTGTAGTTTCTTCATGTCAGAATCATTATATTCACTTTCTGGTTTAGGAGAGACTACCCCATCTACAGTCGATGTAGGAATGTATGGAGCATTAGCTATAGCAAGCCATGCATACATGTCCTGAGACTATATGAAATTTTTCATTCTGTTTTTCCAGAATGTGTAATTCTATCCAAAGAATAGTGGGGGTCTAGACACAGACAACCCTTCTGGGAGTATCTGTGTGGTTATGTTTCCAGGTAAATGCTTCATGCTATTTTCACCCATTTTAATCTTATACTCTAGATTTGTTAAGTCTGTTTTTGAGTTCCTTCTCTGATACCAATTGTAGGACCCAGTAGGCTGATAGAATAGGTAAGAGGGGGGTGAATGACCCGTTTTAAGTTTTTATTTTACTTTTAGAAGTTAGTAGAATTCTAGCTTCTGAAATGTATTCTGAGTAAATCTCTGATACTTAGAATCCCCCTTTTTAATTAATTTCAAGATAGCAAATTTCACAAAATAAAGTTGAGTGAAAGAAATTGTAAATAGGGATTTTTATCCTGGTTCAGCCTTTGCCTAATCCAGTCCTTGGAATCTCTTGTCCAAGATTTAATTCACTAGTGGCTTTTCTTCTAGTGAAAAGCAAACCCTTTACAGCTTGTGACTGAAGTTCCTTCCAACAGTCTGGCCTATGATGAGCTATACCAATACAGTAGTACCATCCTTCTGTATCTGAGGCTTTGAGCTTCTTCTCTCTTAAGTACCTTCCTTATGAGATTGTCAAGCTCCCTACACTAACTTACCCTTAGCTTAGTGTGATTTACAGCAGTTTATAGATAAACAATTTTTGTGAGCTTCTGAACTTTGTTTCAGTTAGCTCAAATACAAACAGGTAAGATTTGAATGTTTGCTAGAAGAAGATTACAAGTGGAATTGAGAATTTGTTCACTCTTGAATTCTTTTGTTTTTTTCGATAATCTTCTTCAATGGCAGAAATCATCCTTTTATAGAGGGAGAGAATGTTTCCGTTGAGTTTAGACCGTTGCCAAGAAATCTGCCGTTGTCTCTCAATCTTGTTTCCATTATCAATCCATTAGAGTAGCTCATCCAATTTTGATCCGTACCATGCTATTCCAGATTGATTTTGGGACCCACTTTGTATGGTAGATGCAGATCAGATTTGCAGGAAAGTCTTTGTTCCTGATTTTGTAACGAACTTTATCTTGTAGTAGACTTAGGGATAGAGCGTGCAGCGGCATTAAATGCAAGGTCAGTTTTCTTGACTTTTAGTGCTGAAAGACTAAGTTTTCCTTTGCAGTTCTTCAAAAGGGCTCCTTGAGGTTCTGAGTCTTGATTGTTCTTATGATCTTTTAACTGCTTCTGAGAAACCACAGCCCTACTGACGTAACTTTGTGCTTCTGAGGCAACTTGCTTCTGAACTCAAAACTTACAAAACTAATTTAGGTTCAGAATCCAACAGTGTATTAGTATGAGACTTAATATTTAGAACTATCTTGACCTTTCTACTTGAATCCTATAACCAATT
Source organism: Euphorbia schlechtendalii (assembly GCA_949673415.1). Classification (NCBI taxonomy): domain Eukaryota; kingdom Viridiplantae; phylum Streptophyta; class Magnoliopsida; order Malpighiales; family Euphorbiaceae; genus Euphorbia; species Euphorbia schlechtendalii. The sequence continues at coordinate 15,780 of CATIWQ010549614.1, read as the reverse complement.
CATTATGGCCCACATGCCATAGATGGGTATGATCACGATAAGCTACAATAGTTTCTTTAGCTAGTCAAAGGTTTTGGTTAATGGGACTCAGTGAGAGTTGATGTTTGATGAACGTTTCAATGTAAGAGCATAGATGAGATATTACTACTCAAGGGTCTCATGACAAAACAAAAGTTAAGTCTGTACTACGTCCAAAGGACATCGATATCAAATACAAGTATCTTGGAAATAATATACAAACATGCCCTGAAATATTTAGGAGATTTCAGGAAGAGCATTAAATGTTCTTCATAATGGTATTTATAATATAGATGTAATTGTCTCTCTTCAACAACTGAAGTAATAGCTACTTGATGTGTTCTAACATTGATAATGCACATGATCTTAAGCTGAGAGATGGTTGGGATCTTAACAGATGTCAATCTATAAGAAAAGTAGCGGGAGCATGATTGAACTAGCAAGTTCAAAGTGCACAAATTCCTGAAAGGACAAGTCAAATTTATATTTAAGCTTCATGCATTCAAAGCATAAGTTGTAAAGTCACAATTGACCTGAAAAGGCATGACGGTTCTCTTACAAACTTGAGGGACACGCTTTCTCTAGATTGGTGATGACTCTTATCATATAGCGTGAGTAAGAGCTTTGAACCCATTGGAAGACTATTGAAGATCCTTAATTAGCTTAATGGTGTAAAACCCAATAAAGCTGAAATGCAATCTGTAGATCATAATTTAGTTAATAACTAGATTAGCTCACCTTTAGATGTTAAGGTGACAGAATGCATTTGGAATTTTCAAGTAGTCATTTAATGATGCTTTTATGGATAATGGGTATATGTGATGTTAATCAGAATCGTGGTCACGTTTCTAAACATTGTATTGAGATAGTATAGTTATGATTGGATTAATTGGAAGTAGTTCACTAAAAATTAAGAAAATACTTTGTAATGTGAGCTTTAGGCAAAACCGTGACATTCTTTTGGGATGCAAATCTACGTTGCTAAATAAAATCCAAGAGAAAGACCCTTAGGATAGAAATCTATAAAATTAGATTTGATCCAATTGGCTTAACCCAAAGACTAAATGTTTTCTAGTTTTGTTAAGATTGCTGAAAGTTATAGTATTAGCTAAGAGCTCTATACACTATATTTGTTAATTCTACAACAGAAACTGAGCACATAGTAGCATGTCATGCTACAATAAGAGGTGTTTGGACTAGGAAGTTCATAAGTAAGTTAGGATGGATTGATCCTAGACATACTTGATGTTTTTCTATGACAATACGGGGGGTAATGCACAACCTAAAGAGACCTATTCACAAAGTTCAAACTTGTGTTTAGTATGTCATATGACATGTCATTACATGGACAGGAACAATGTCGTTGATTGTCTAACCAAAAGTCCATCGTGGATGGAGCTTAAGGTTAGGTCGGATCAATAAAGATTAGGGCAATTCCTACTGTGAACTAGTTCAAGTGGGAGATTGTTGGAATTGTTTATGTGCCCCAGTTCTAAAGGCATTGGTTCATGCAGTGTCACATTATAAAGGCAATAATCTACTACATTTATTCCTTGTGCTATAATATGAGTAGAGTATCCATTGATTGATAATCATAAATGTCCCAAGTCTGTTTTAATCATGGGAATGAATGAAACGAAAGACTTGTATGTTGGATGATTTATAACAATGCAGTTGCTATGTTACTTAGTAAAGTAGATCATGAACATGGGCACATGTTGAAAACATGGGGCTGGACCAATCTACAGAGCAAAGTCACGTGGTTGTATATCATAGACAATTTGCTGAGTAGGTGTCAGTTGTCCTCGAACTTGATTTCAACTTATTACAGATGGGGAATTGATTATGTTGTAGTACATTACTAACGGGTCCTTAACTATTGGATTACAAGAATGGGTATGCTCGGTATATTTCATGACCACATTAGTAGTAGTGTTGAAGTGATAGGATTGCCATTCGATTTGATAAATCGAAATGAATTACCAGCCACTTGATGAATAAAAGTGATAAGGACGTCTAATAAGTCATTGACTTATTTTATCATTTTATTCTAGATCAAGAAATACGATAAATTGCGTAAGGGGTGACAAGCACCATGCATCTTGTTCATCATATTGATGTCAGCTAGTAAAGGACTTTGTGAGATAACTACTAGGTTCAGTATCTTTAATAAACGGCAGTATTCTATCCCAATTGGGGGTTGTAATGGTTTGCTAGAATCCGCTTACAGTCTATGGGTGAATCCTATTACCAACATATGGACAGACCCAAAGGATCTTGCGCTTAGAACAACTGATCTGGGATTTCTTGTACATGCAATGTTACAACACTTGATGAAGAATCGATTATTAATTAATTGACATGTCAAGTCAATGTAATTGAATAATCTAACTCCAAGTAATTTAGTTAATGGTATAATATAATGTATTTTATGTTATTCACTAAAGTAAAATTAAGTTGATTAAATGTATTTATATATATGGTATTTATTTAATTGATAATTAAATAAATTCATGTATTGAATAATTTAATTGAATAAATTTAATCAATAAAATTGGCATGCTAAAATATTTAATTAGCTATTTAAGTTAATTGAATTAATATAATATGACAATAAATTTGATTAAATTTAAGGTTTTAATTTTGTTCAAAGGTTAATTTGTATATTATAAAATATGGCATTTGAATTTGTTTAAGGAATTAAACTTAAGGGTTTAATTATTAAATTACAAATTTAAGGGGACCAATTTATAATTAGAATTAATCTAAACCTAATTAGTAATTAGGATATATACAAAATTAAAATTAAAAAAAAGAGAGATCAAAGATAGATCAAATACAAAAACAAATAAAAAGGTGAAGGGGCTGCTACGGCAATCAATTTTTTTTTTTTTTTGGGATTTGATTATTTTTGGAGTTTTAACTCTTGTTCTTCATCCATTCGGCTAGCACCGGTCCTGATCGAGAGTAGTTCGTGCACGTGAGATTGGACAGCTTCCAATTGCGAGCTTCACGACATCCGTCTTTTAAGGAGACTTTTCAAGTAAATTCTTATTATGTAAATATATTGGTTTGAAATCTTATCAATGGTTCTTGAGAAGATCCTATTCGAATTCGAGAAAATTTTAACCGGTACTTCCACCGACGCGGTTATTTTTTTTTATGACAATTCCCTACAATAATCCCTCAAAACGTGGATGATACTTTCTTCCCCTAAACAACATCGACTACACCAAGAGAAGGTAGTCATATGTCTTTGATAACGTTCAAGATTTGCAATTTGTTATGCAAGCACAGCCAAATAAACATCTTTATCGTTTCTGTACCTTGCCAATCCCACACAATCTTCCAAAACTTCTATCCAAACCATCACAATCTGTGTCCACAATTTGCATATAGGCCGATTTCAGTGAGAACTCGCCATTACTAGTGCCGTTCCAAAAACAAGAGTCCTCCTCCCCATCATTCCCTTGGATATGGCACGAAGCAATTTTAAGGAGATAAGAATACAGAAATCTACTCTCGAACTCACCCCACTTCCACTTTCCTTCCGAATCTAACATATGAACCACTTCTATATGCATTTCATTCTCTGTTATAGGAGCAAACACGAGATTATGGAGTGGGAAAAGATCACCCAACCAAGCATCACCCCAAAAATTAACCCACAATCCATTTCTTACTGCCCATTTCATCCCAAGCAAGACGTCATCTCTATTCTTCACCACAGCCCACCAGAAAGGAGAAGCTTGCTATCCCGGTTGCAACTCGCATTCCCAAAGTTAGCGCACTTGCACTTTGTCAAAAGGAGAAGCACTCACAGCTTGTTCAGGTGAGTATAAAGAAGGAAACCAACTTTCATCAAGAAAGCTTTATTCATCACATTAGGTTTCCTAATACCAAGGCCCCCTTCCTCCTTCGATTTACAAATTTCCAGCCAACTCACAAGGTGCGGCTTAAACGTCCCACTCCAACTACCCCAAATGTAACTATGAATCAACCCCTCAATCCTCTCACAAACTGAACTAGGAAGTTTAGATGTTTGTATAGTATCAAATGGAATCGATGAAAGCACAAATTTTGCAAGAACAACGCGACCCGCCAAGGAAAGGGATTTAGTAGTAAACCCATTTAGACGATTCTGAATTTTTTCAATGAGATAAGTGTAATCCTCTTTCATTGACTTGCAATCCAGAAGCGGGACTCCGAGATACTTCCCTAGAAATTCCTCAATCTTGAAACCCAAAACAGTCACCACTTCTCTAGCCGTCTCTCTAAAAGTATTGGCCGAGAAGACCACACTCGACTTAGCCGTACTAACCTTTGAACAAGAGCAGCTGCAAAAATAATCAATTACCTTCACCACCTGCTCCGCTTGTGGTTTAAAGGCTTCCACAAAAAGAAGTAAATCATCCGCAAAAAATAAGTGTGAGATAGGGGGCAATCCCTCGACAACTTAATCGGTCTCCAAACCTCACCATTAACCGCCCTACTAATACCATGGGCGTGTCTTCTCATGCATAAGACAAAAAGATACGGGGATATCGGATCTCCCTGACGAACTCCCTGAGAGGGATGAAAAATCTCAGTTGGTGACCCATTCCATAAGACTTGCATAGACACACTTCAAACACATTTCATAATGACATTAATAAGCATATCTGGAAAACCCACATCCCTCAAGGTGTCCTTAATAAAACTCTATTTAAACCCATTATAAGCTTTCTCCAAATCTATTTTCATGGCCATCCGCTCCACCTTTCCTTTCTTCACCCTCATCGGATGCATAATCTTCTAAGCTACAATAATATTATCTGTAATATGTCTCCCCGGGATGAAACTCGTCTGATTCGGGAGGACCACCTCAGCCATTTGCTGTTTTAGATTCAATCAAAATCTATTTGTTGCAATATTGTAATACAATAAAAATTTTAGACCACATATAATTTGTTAAAAATTGCTCTGGCTTTGTTAAGAATCACCAACAAGCGGTGAGAAGTTCATCTCCCTTAAAAAATATCTAATTCAAGTATATAAATAGAAAAACCGACTTGCCTATTTTTATACAAAACCTGGCTATAAGTACAAACATAAAAGAAAAAATAACCAAGGAAAAACAGAATTACAAATTTTCATTCCCTTGAAAATTTTGGAATGAAAATGGGATACCCAAACACATTATTTCTTTCATCATTAACACTAATCACCTTCGTAATCCTAATTATCTCTAATTTTCCATTGAAATGTAATTCAGAAAGAATTAATGAAGGAAAACTTAAAGGGATGTTTGTGTTTGGGAGCTCTCTGGTTGATAATGGAAACAACAATTTCTTACAAGTAAAAGCAAAATCCAACATGCCACCATATGGAATTGATTTTAAAGATGGTCCAACAGGCAGGTGGACTAACGGTAAAAATGTTGTTGATGTTCTTTGTGATTCTCTTGGCCTCCCTTACATCCCACCTTATTATGATCCTACAACAAATGGTTCCAAGATCATCAATGGTGTTGATTTTGCTTCGGGGTCTTCTGGTGTACTCGATGATTCTGGCATCTCTGTTGTAAGTTTCTTCTTCCTTGATTCTTTAAGGCTAATGTTGGTATTCAAAAGTTGTTTTATGTATGTATATTGATGTTGCTACAAATGCATATATCACAACTTTTGCATGTGTACAAAATTTTTTTGTCTATTTAGTAGCCAGAATTACCCAAAAGGACCTTATTTTTTTAGCTTGAGTGTGCATTACATGTTTATGTTATAACTGTTGTCCATTTATCAATTATGTTGTCAAACATGTTACGTTTTTTTATCTATGCTATACAATTATGATTCATTTAATCTATGTGTATTGTGTAATGTAATCTATTATTTTTGGAACTTGTGTTAGAATATCAAATGACGATGTTTTGCATTATCCATACAAAATGGACAAAGAGTGATAGATTATATAATACATGGATCAAACGGATAATACATATACCGAAAGATCAAATGAGCAAACGGGTTATACCAACATATCTGAAAAAGATGTTCTTGTCACCTTAATCTATTGGCTTAAAACAATTTTTAGTTTCTAGAATAATTATTACGAATTGCAGGGTAATGTGACAAGCATGAACAAGCAAATTCAGAACTTTGAGGAGACATTGTCGAAATTAGAAGCTCAATTGGGTCAAAAAAGGGAAGAATTGTTACAAAACTACTTGTTTGTAGATGGAAGTGGAGGGAATGACTACACACAAAACTACTTCCAAAATGCAACCCGTGGACCTATCGAAGATTTCACCTTAACTCTTATCCTCTCATATAAAACCCAACTTACGGTACTTCTTTTTTATCCGCGAAATTTTATTTTTTTTATTGTCGTTTCAAAGTTACCTTTTAAATCGTTACTTAATTCGAAATCATTGAGTTGTTGTGGGTTCAGAAATTGTATAGTCTCGGAGCAAGAAAATTTGTACTTATGTCGGCAAATCCACTTGGGTGTTATCCAATTAACAGAAATCTCACAAATTGCAATGAAGAATTCCAAAAAGGTGCAACCCTCTTCAATACTCAGTTGAGATCTTTGACTGATTCTCTGCCCAAAGAATTGCCTGGCTCTAATTTTGTTTTCGTCAACGCTTTTCAAATTATAATGGACATAATCAACAATCCAACTCCTCAAGGTAAACTGAAATACCTTTCTTCTTTTTTCTACATGTAAAATGTTACTTTACCAATTCTTATCCCAGAATCTTTCAAAATGGGCAGGATTCCAAATTGTAAAGGAGGCATGTTTTGCATATAAAGTTGGACCTGGACCATGGGAAGTCTGTCCAAACAGAGATATATATGTGTTCTTTGATAGAATTCATCCAACTCAAGCTGTCAATCTTATTATTGGTGCTAAGGCTTTCTCTTCTACTCTTCCATCTGATGTGTATCCCATTAATGTCCAACAACTATCCGTGATGTAGATAAAGCTAATCTTACATTAATTAATGATTGTAATAATCAGCTTCTTAATTATCGTTTCTCTTCATATATCTTCGTTTTAATTACTATATACAGTCTTGATTCTGATTTAGATCAAGTAATTTGCCTAAGTTATGGTTTAACGAAATTCTGCAACCTCAATCTCTCTTGACAACTTTTGGTGTCACAAATAGCTTAATTTCTTGTAGAGATAGATTGAATAGTGCCGGCATGGCCGCTTAAAGTTCTTATACAATTACCGGAATATCTCATAACCTTACTTTCCCATCTAAATATCCCATGGCTGAGTCCCTTGATTTTCCTAGCCATGACAAGCAAGATAATCCATCCTGCTCAAATATAAAATAAAACAGAATTGTTCGTGTTGTTAAACATCATTTTGAGCAAAAGATTTCACTTTCAGAACTTATACTTCAATCATGCACATCTACTCAATGTATCACAGTTGCGAACTTACGAAACCAAATTGACAACTACACCAATTAAAGGAATTAAATAGCCTATTGAAGTTTTTGAGATTATACTGAAATATTACGAGGCAAATGAACTAAGTAGGCTGAATTCAGAGACCAAACGTTGCGCTCCCCAACTAACAGTCTTTTGTAATTTGGCCTTCAGTTAGAGATGCAAAAAATAGACTCATGAGACTATCTTTTATATCATTCCGCCGTCTCATCTTAATTCCTCCCTAAGCCTAATACCTTCTTTTAGTCACCCAATGGAAAATGGAAATAAATTAACAAAATACAACATTCTCCAAAAAAAAAAAAAAAAAAAAAAAACTGTAAAGGACCCTCATATGTACTACATGAAACCTAATAACAGTCCGCCTAGTGGCCCATAGCCCGTGAGGCCCATATGGCCCATAGGACTATTCAACCCCTGATACAGGACAACGGTTATGGCTGTGTAGCAGTACTTGGGCGGTTAACGTATTATAAAAGCGGTTACTGCCACTATCTCAGCATGACCCAAGCAGTTTACGTCACATCCTTCCCACTATAAATACCACTCTATACAGAGTTGTTCGGATACGTAATTCAACTATCCTCAATACATTCAAGCTATCACTCTCCCCCTATTAACTAACTTGAGCGTCGAAGAGGTTTCGTCGGAACCTCGATCGAGTTTATTTAATGTTTGCCTGCGTTCCAGATAATCTACATTCGGATCGTTTGAAATCATTGGTGCGGTGAGCGCGGACACCTTTCCTTCAAAACTTCAGTCAGGGATTCCAATTCGTCACAACAAATCACTAAACACACTCCAAACCCAACAGACAACCGGAATAGGGTGGAGGATGCCTCCGTCGAAATTGGTGAATGCACCCCGCTCCAGGACGTTCGAGGAAACTCCTGAACTTCATCCCGCTCTTCAAGGAAGTGGCGGACTTGGAGGCCTGGCTTCTACCTAGTGCAACCCCAAAGTAGTAGGCCATTGCTAAGTACACTAAGTAGCTGATGTATAACATGGCGGTGGTACAAGACACCATAAATGAGGAGAAATTGGCCCGAGAGGCTAGTGAGAAAAGACTCAGGGCCCTGGAAGCCGCACTACAAAGTCAAAAGCCGGACGGGTACAAGAGACGCTTGATATATAACAGGCCAGAGTAGGAGGCCCCGTGCACGGTCAAGAAGGCATTAGAGCACATAGTCGGAGAGAGATCAGAGAGGAGACGGTAGAAATCTCATAGCCCGGTAAGATCCCATTACCTAAGAAAGGAGCCGATAATAGATATAGAGCGGCGCGGGGATAAATCGCTAAGCCCGGCTAGATATTGTTAATGGGAGGGCCAAAACTCCTCGGAAGAAGAATAAGTGGCCCAAACAGAGACCTAGGCATCGTGGCCCCGCAGCAGGAGATGACCTTTGGAGAGGAAGATAAGGGACGACCAAGCCGAGGAGGAGATTGGTTCTAAGAGACCTCAGCCAGATTACTTTGATGAGTCGGATGTAAGAGCCGATCCCACTCGAGGGGAACACCGTAGAGCAGCTCAGGAAGCGATCAAGAAGGAGGAGATGGAGGCTGCGATGAGCTCCTCCACCTTCTTCAACTCCTCCTACATGGAGGCCATCACTACATTCAATTGCGCCAAGTCCTCTACCTGGACCTTCTTCTCCGCCCTCAAGGTCCGGGCCTCATGGTTAGTCCAGCGCAATTGCTTGAGCAGTTGGAATAATCAGTGAGGTTCTGCAAAGAGATGAATTTGAGTTGTAGAAGTCAAAGGAGAGATAAAATCATTAAACAAAGGGTAGAGGAAAATTTACCCGGACATTGTTATAGACATGCTCTTTAACCAAGGAGAGCGTGCCACGACCGGCGTAGTGACCTTCCTCAGCAAGAAGCTCTAGAAAGGAGCACAAGTCCTCCACCACCCCGAAGTGGGTGAGGTTGGTGTCAGCACCATGCACTTCTAACGACCAATGCAATAGAAAACAAGAAAAAAAAGAAATAAGCAAGAAACAAACAAAAAAAAGAGAAGAAAGGTTAATATCAAAGATAGGAGTTTTACCTTGATAGGGCAAGGGAGTTCTTGCTCAAGGGCCTTCCCTCTCCCCACCAAGTTGATTGGAGAACCCCCAGAACTCTCCCCATCCCCTTTCGGCCTTTTAGAGAGAGACTTTACTAGGGAATGAGACCAGGCCCGCTTCAGAGTGGCTGCAGCAGGGGGGCTCTTCTTAGGCTTCTTAACCTGCCTCGCGCCCTTCCCCATCGTTGGGAAGTCCATTTCCCATACCACCTGCTCCATCACGGTGGCATTGTCCTCCTCTCCGCCCTTGGTGATGACATCCTTCTCCTCTCCCTTCTTCTCTAAAGAAGAAGGGATCTCCACCACATTGACGGGGTTGGAAGGAAGGTTGACCTCGTTCTTATCCTCCACATCTTGGAGGAGCTGGTCTATCGAGGCATGGTCTAGACTCTAGACCGGGTTTGCAGCCCACATTGGCCCAAGCTCTAGCGATGGAGGGATCGGCTAAATGGGTCTGCATTAGCTCTGTAATAAAAGCAGTCAGATCACCATGATAGTCAGCCATTCCTGGAAAAGGAAAAAAGGAAGTAAATTGATAATAAAGGGAAAAAAGAGAGACTTACGAGGACACCCCTAGGGGTTCCTAACTATGGTTAGGATCTCGTTATCCAGCTTGTAACGAGCACTGTTGGACCAAACAAGTTCCTGAGCTCATTTCCAATGAATGGGGCTCGGGTTAAGCTGATCTAAATGTAAACACGGTTCGGTGTTGGTTAAGATTGAGATGGCCATCCCTCATCTATGTATTATAATTGGCGGAATCGTTGTTCCATGTAATGGGTAAAGAAAAGTCTTCCCCATTATACAAAGACCCCATCCCTATGTTGGATTCCTTCCCGACCTAAAACCATTGATCTTTGAACTTCTTGACAGGGTCCATCTTGGCTATCAACTCGGCACGGCTATTTGGTGCGTTTTCCTGTAAAAACTGAGTTGCCCGGAAATTGAGTGGTAGAAACACCTAAAAACTAGCCCGTTTAGATGGAGCCCTAAATCAAGGTAGAGTTTGTCAAGAAGGGCGAGCTCGATCCATGAATTAGGGTGTACTTTACTGGGAGGAACATTGAACTCGCATAAAATGGAGCAAATCAAAGGTAATAGGGGAAGGCGAAACCCCCACTCAACGTGTTTCTCAAAAATAGCAAACATGCTTATGGGAGGGGTGTTCAAATGCTCGTTCCCATTTGGCAAAATGGTCAATAACCTCGATTTATCGCAAATCATCGAGGTAATCTGAAGCCGCCTCTCAAATCATCGGGGTAATCTGAATGGGGCTTTGGTTAAGCTGATATAATGTAAACACGATTCAGCTTTTGTTAAGTATTATAATTGGTATAATTGTTGTTCTATATAATGGGGAAAGAAAAGTCTTTCCCATTGTACAGAGACCCCGTCCTATGTTGGATTCCTTCTCGACCCAAAACCATTTATCTTTGAACTTCTTGATAGAGTCCAGCTTGGCTATCAGCTTCGGCATGGAAATTTGGTGCGTTTACCAGTAAAAACCGGGTTGCCCGGAAACCGAGTGGTAGAAACGCCTGAAAACCACCCCGTTTAGATGGAGCCCTAAATCAAGGTAGAGTTTGTCAAGAAGGGTGAGCTCGATCCATGAATTAGGGTGTACTTGACCAGGAGGAACATTGAACTCGCATAAAATGGAGCAAATCAAAGGTGATAGGGGTAGGAAAAACCCCCACTCCACGAGTTTCTCAAAAATAGCAAACATGCCTATGGGAGGGGTGTTCAAATGCTCGTTCCCATCTGGCCAAACAATTAATAGCCCCGATTTGTAGCAAATCATTAAGGTAATCTGAAGCCGCCTCTCATCTATCATGACAGAACGAACCTTGATATCGGCGTCAGGACCAATATTTTTCTTTTTCTTATTCTTTGGTTTGGGCGGGGTCTTTGTATTTATTAGGGTTAAATCTACACAACATTCAGCAGATGGGTCGATATACAAAAGTGGGGTGTAGTTTCGGAGGGGGGTGTTTCGAAGTTGGAGGCAATTCCTTCGGAGGTAGTGGAAAAGGTGTTTAGAGGAACGGTAGAGATGGGGTGACTCGAGGACTTGCCCTAGGTACTAGAGGAATCTTTAAAAGCTTTGGTTGGAGCCATGATTATCAAAATACAAGAGAGAAGAAGGAAGTAGGATGAAAGACTTACTTAATTCGAAATGCGAAGAGGAAGCTGAGATTTGTAGCAGAGAATAGCAAAACAATGGGGAGAAGAAGCAAAAGCAGGAAGAAGAAGATGGAAGAAAGAGGGCGATTTTATAGGAAGGAAAATGGGGAAAGTGCCGTAACATAGATACAACTTCCAAGGAAAAATGGCATTTGGAATGAAGAGTTGCGCGTAGTGCGTGGCATCTTGAAAGGTCGCGCATAAGCTATACTCCCCAGTTTAAATATAATACAAGTTAGAGGAAAGGTCGATATGTGAAAAACATGCATTACCTCAATCCAAGATGGAAGCAGCTCGAGGCTTATAAAACCTCGTCTTATGCTTGGGGGGGGGACTACTCTGGGAACCAGAGTTCGGTGGCTTAATGAAAATCGAAGCTCAGCCCAGCTCATAAAGGCCTTTTTCATGAGATTGGCTTCGCCCCCCACCGATTGATACGACTCCTAGAGATCTGTCAAATATTGGAAACTGATAAATGCCATAAGTCCGGTTAAATTCTAGGCAACCGGTCAACTCCAAGAGCTTGACAAGGTCTAAGGGATTGGTCTTATTTTATGGAATCAAGCTCATCAAATTGGTCAATCCACAACCTACGCAACGGTAAACAAGTCCTAATTAATATGCTGTCTCCCAAAGTTTGTAAATGCTAAACCTGAAAGAGTTTAGTTCAGGCTTGAGGGGGCTTATGATAACAGCCCGCTTAATGGCCCATAGCCTGTGAGGCCCATTTGGCCTAGAAGACTAGTCAACCCTTGATACAGGACAGCGATAATGGCTGTGCAGCAGTACTTGGGCGGTTAACGCACAATAAGAGAGGTTACTGCCACTGTCTCAGCATGATCCGAGCGGTTTACATCACATCCTTCCCACTATAAATACCATTCTTTATAGAGTTGCTCGGGTACGTAATTCAACTATTCTCAATATATTTAAGCTATCACTCTCCCCCTGTTAACTAATTTGACCGTCGGATACCCGACCGAGCCTATCTAACATTTGCCTATGTTGCAAATAATCTACATTCGGATCGCTCGACATCAAAACCTATAACTAGCAATCTTAGGGTGTGTTTGGAAACCCAAATTTTGAAGGATTTTAATTCATTTCATTTTACATACAAAATTACAAACTTTCCACATAAAATGAAATGAAATGAATTCAATTGAATTCCTTCAAAATTTTAGGTTTCCAAACACAACCTTAATCAATTTAGCTTTTGCAGAATCTGCAAGAATTTTATCAAAGTTATTCAATAAGTAAAGAGGGGTTAGTAAGATTGAAACACGACAAATCAACACTTCTTTCTACACCAATTAAAGAAAGGCTAAACTTTACCATGTGGTTTAAACCGTTTTTAAAAAGGGACTTGTGGTATTATGGGTCTTAAAAGAGGTCTGAAATTTCGTTCCGTTAGCAAATAAGGGATTTTTTGCTAACACCGTTAAAATTGATGACGTGGCAAAAGGTAATTTCGGGAAAGCCCAACTTTTTTCATCTTCAACCTCTTATAAACCCTAACACTAATTCATCCATTCAAAAACTCCATCTTCAAACTTTAATCCCACTTAACTCATCGCATATCATAAACAATGAAAAGCATAAAAAAGAAATTGCATTTGTGCAATAACGACCAATAAAAAAATCAGTTAAACTGAAATTGACGTTAGAAGGAGAAGTGAGAAATGAAATCATAATTAAATGATAATCCAATCCAACCATCAGAATGGCAAAGAATTTACAGGCCCCAAATAGTAGGCAAAAAAGGGATATCAACAAATCATTTTTTAATTTTATCAGATACATCTAGTTGGACGAATTCATACAAACAAATTCACGTCAAGTCTAATCCAAATTAGACTCGTAGAACTCACTTGGGCAAGGCGACGTCACTTCCTATTATAACAACTGCAACGCCTGGTTCGTCGTTGGCCCATCATCGGGGTTTGCATCGGTGCATCTTGCTGCTATTTCGAGAATCACTTCCACTGTTTCCCTATCTGCGTCTAATTCAAATTCAACCAAATCAGTTACCCAACTATCATCTCTGAATTCTCCACTCAATTCCTCTCATTTTTCATCCTACAATTCACCTCCCAATTCGACCCACAGAAACCCAGCATGCAGTTACGCCGCCGCACTTGTCGACATGCTCCAATCCAACAATTGCTCCCTCGAATTCGCTGTGAAGGATGCGCGGCGACTGTCAAGGTTAATCCAAAAAAAAGTATTTATCTATTTTGAGTAATCCAAAAGACAAGGGCCGTGTTATCAAGCAATTGGGGAAAATATGATAATAGGTTTGTGGTGAGGTTGATAAAGATGTTGGTAGAGAAGAATAAGGTGGGGATTATGAATCAAGTAATGGTTGAGTTCAAGCGGATATGCGACGAGTTCCAGTGGGACTAAAGTTGAAGATGGAGTTTTGAATGAACAAATTTGGGGCAAAAAATACTCTGTCCCCAATTTTGGGATTAGGGTTTGTGCCATGTTGCAGATGAAAAGAATTAAGGTTTTCCCGAAATTGCCCTTTTCCACGTCATCAGTTTCAAGGTTGTTAGTAAAAAATCCTTTATTTACTAATGTAATGAAATCTCAAACCCCATTTTCAAACCTGAAATACCACAAACCTCTTTTTGAAAATTATCCAAACCACAAAGAATTTATTTGAAATTTACCCTTAAAAAAACCAGATAGTCCTAACTTCCACTACATAGGGTTGACTGTCACGTGTCCCAACTTTACAATCAAAGATGACCAAGGATCAAGTCCTGGCTCCTTCAAAACTCATTTCTATTAAAAAAAGCCTTAAGATGCAGAACCACAAGGTTTAACGAGAAAAACCTACACAAATATAAGTGCAAGAATATGAATACCCAGCAGCTAAACAACAGTTTGCATATTTTTGTTTTGACCTAAACCCTAAACCTAGCACACATCACCTGCTATCTAATCAGAAGTCATGAGAAGAAACATCACATTCATAAGCCAAAATGTCAGTAAATGACAGATATTCATCTGTAACTGCATATTACCATTACTTATACCTTAACTAAGAAAAAATTTAAGGGTTTGCCATCGAAGAAAGTATAACAAGGAAAGAACATAACATATAGAACAAGAAGCAATAATATGGAAAACAAAATTTGATGTCAGTTGGCACATATAAATAAACTTGGGAAGGATTTTGATGCAGTGAATAACGAACCCAGTTGTTATGTTCATGCTTCACAACATGGACAGAGCCAGGAATGGCAAGAGTGGAATCCGAGCTCAGTGCCAAGCATGTAAATCCTGCAGTGTGATAAGGATGGCCTAAAAAGCAAAAGAAAGGCTGTCAGAAATTTTAAATAAGTTCATCATCTAATATGTTGACAGAATTTCCAAAAGGATTTAATATTTATCACAACAAATTTATTTTAACAAGGTGAAGCAAAATATTTATCACAGAAAGAAAAAAAATTCACTAAAACATCCAATTGTTAGAAAAGGTGAAGTAACAATTGTTAGTCAATTAAAACATCCAACAACTAAAACCCTTTACCATCAGATATAGAAATCCTATCTGTCAACTAGTCCTATTCTATTTATATCGTCATTTAAAAAACAAAATTGCTTAATAGGTTGGTGTTGAGGAACATGGTTGCAGTCTTAAACTTGTTGATCAGGCCTCCTAACTGACCTACTACAAGTCTAAAACAATATAATAGCCAACCAAAGGCGAGATATAATAAAAATTAAAGTATCTAGTCTGAGACATGTAAGTTAAGAAAGCAACAATCAAAATTAATAAATTAGAAGTGAATCAATAACAAATTGGGAAATACAAGCCAATACTTTTTTTGGGTAAAATATTTTTCCTTTTACAATAAAGGAATAATATTTTTGTTTTACTCATTAATTTAGTTTTGATTTTTTCTTTTACTGGACTGTTCACATTCCTCATTAACGTTTTTCCTTCTTCTTCTCTGTGCCTCTTTTTCTTTTTCTTCTTCTTCTTCATTGTCTCTGCTTCTTCTTCGTTTTTGTTCTCTGCATCCATCTATCTTCTTCTTCTTCATGCTCTCTCTC
>CATIWQ010549551.1:0-12021 GCA_949673415.1 Euphorbia schlechtendalii | reverse complement strand
ACCTCCATCACCATTAATTGCTACCACCTGCACCTGCATCTGTACGGCTCTACTTCCCCTCCACATACATTTACTTTTCAATAGAAACCATAAATTGATATTTATCTTTATATATAATGATATACTTAAATTTTTTACATAATATACTATTTTTAAAAATATTAATATGAATAAATACGATATTATATGTAGATGAAAAATTCTTTTCACTGTAACCAATCATTACAAAATAATTATACAATAGTGCTATAGTTAGATATAGTTAAACATTTTAGTTTTCTGTAAATATTTTCAATTCCATAAAACGTTTTATGCACAGTATTTTTCTACACGCACGGTTCCAAGTTGAGTGGAGATTTAAGATTTTTAAATCTAATAACATAGTAGTTGACAAGTTCCATTTGAAGTTGGACCATGAAGGTAATCCTACATTTGAGTTAGCAATTAACTACAAAACATAATTTTATTTATTTTTATATAATTTATATTCCTAATGTTATATTTTATTGGAGTTATGCATATATTGGTTCAAAATAGTTACTTGTTACCCTAAATTTTCAAATGTGCCTATACTTCCTTTTACGTGTTTTAACCACATCACTTTATCCCTCAATGTCACATGTCAGATCCTGGTTGGTTTGACTTTCAAAGATGTTATTTTTTCTGAAATCTCTCTTCAACTAGAAACCGACACGTCGCATTGAAGAGGTAAACTTGTACATTTTTCTTAAGTTCAAAGAGCATCCGGTTCTTTAAAAAGTTCAAGATGGTAATGATTGTTTTGGACAAATTCAAAAGGTGATTGATGCATTGAGCTATTTTAGTAGATTTGTGCAACTTACTATCGTTCAACCAACTCTTGTTTAAAATCTCATGAAATAAAAATATATATAAAAAACAAAAGTAATAATAAAATATTCGGAATAGATGAGAAAACAAGATTCCTTAGTACATGAGATATAAAGTGTGAAAAATATGTTGTGTAATAATGTATTCACCTCATTCATAAAGGCATATATAGAAGAAAAGAATATAAGGGTACTGTTACTCAAGTGGTCAATTTGATTTATTATGCTATATAGATAATATTCTCTCACTCACATACATCATCATATAATTCAATTCATCCAATATATAGAGAATAATAATTAGTGATAAAGATATTTGAGGGAAGATATATGTAATCTTGTGTAAATGATAATGCGTAGTGTGGCGTAGGTAGTTTCTAAGAATTTTATTTTATGATGGCTTTTCAAATCCAAGGGGGACGCATACGGGTGAGAGTACGGAAGAGGTCAAAGGTGAAATATTTGGACATGCATTTGCAAATCCAACACTTTTCTTTTTCTCTGGTATGAAAAGCAACTTCGTTTTGCTACTTTTCTCTATATGCCCTCTCTCCATTTCCGTTTTCTTGTCTTTCTGTTTTTGAGAAAATAACGTAGCCTAGCAATTGGATAATTATTATTCCATGTGTGATTATTTATGTCATTAGAATAAAAGAATTTGTATCCCACAATTTTGAATGAAATGAAGTTATTTCATAAACAAAGCATCTCCCTAGAGCTTTTTAAATTTGTGCATCCCTTTTCCTATCTTTTCTTTGTAGGGCCAGAAACAAGGGTGACAATTGAGGAAAA
The DNA here is from genome assembly GCA_949673415.1 of Euphorbia schlechtendalii. Classification (NCBI taxonomy): domain Eukaryota; kingdom Viridiplantae; phylum Streptophyta; class Magnoliopsida; order Malpighiales; family Euphorbiaceae; genus Euphorbia; species Euphorbia schlechtendalii. The sequence goes on along the minus strand of CATIWQ010549551.1, from coordinate 10,381 downwards.
GAATTTTTTAACGTTTCTTTTCAATTCATATATTTCATTTTATACAAATATTATTGTACGATAGAAGTTCACTAAATTAAAAACATGACAACATAATTTCAGACCAAACTAAAATTGTTAGTTGATGGAAAACTCCCATAAAAAATCGTAGGAATTTAGGTACGAAGTAGTTGATTAAGAAAACAGAATGAATAAGAAAAAGTGAAAGCAACAAGATGGTAGTAGTGCATTGCAGAATAAACACAAGTCAAAATCAAGTGATCAATTAATCATAATAATCACACCCCTGTATTTATATGGTCCCACCTTATCTGTTAAACTCAACTCCAATATCTAACCAACTTACTACACTATAAATACACACCCCAACCCACTCTCCAATTCCATCAACCAACACAACAAATTAAATTAAGTAACGAACAAACAAATGGAGGCAGTAACAAGAATGGTGGCAGAGAGGCCACTGGTGATCTTCAGCAGGAGCACGTGTGACATGTCCCATTCTATCAAGACACTTCTCCAAGGTTTTGGGGCTAATCCCACTATTTACGAGCTCGATCAGCTCCCAAATGGCCAGCTCATCGAGAGAGCTTTAACGCAGCATTTAGGCTGCCAGGATCTGCCTGTTGTATTCATCGGCGGCGAATGTGTGGGTGGAGACCGCCAAGTCATGAGCCTGCTGCTCAAGAATCAGCTTGGACCTTTGCTCAAGAGGGCTGGAGCCATCTGGGTCTGGAATGACTGAACCAATTAACCATTACTACTCTACTCAATTTAAAGAGTGTTTAGTTTCCATTTCTTGTATTGTATGGATAATCAGGTCAGGTCTTAGTATAATTATAGAGAACTAGCTATACGCCCACTAATAACTAATCTTTTGTGTGTTTAGGGCCAGTCATTCGGTTTAACTCTTTTTACGTTTGCTCTTAATTGCTTGCTCTATTAACTCCAACTTAATTATTAATTACTGCTATATATATATATATATTTATATATATATTTGTAATGATATGTAATAATGCATTACTAATGTATACTAATGCGTTTTTAATCTAAGTATTTTGATGATTGAATAATACTTAGTAGAGTTGTATTTTGTGACTGTATATATATTTGCTGCATTTTTTCACACGCAATGTTAATTCCTATATCTATTACAATATTTAGCATATTGTGTCAATTTTCACATACTATCTAGTGCTGGTATACAGGCATTCACATATGCGATTATTTGTTACTTTTAAGCTAAAATATATTACGTAAAGATGGATTTTTGTGTTATCATATTCTATTTTAACCACACTTTTCTTTATAAAATACTATTTTTCATTTAAAACAGATAAATAATGAAGAGTGACATGTTTGTTTGAGCTAGCTGCAGACGAATTATAAATTTTATATTCCACGTCCTCGATCTTGTGGTGGACAGAAATATAGAGCTTAATTTTCTCACCATTTTGGCCTCTCAACTAGATATTGTAATGCAATTAATTTTTATGAAATCTGTTGATAAAATTAAAATCGTGATGTAATGTACGTGTTAAACATCGCACTGTGATGTGTAACAAAAGTTTGAGTGTTTGTATGCTAATTTTGAAAATCAAATATCAGGATAAATTTTATTAATGTACATGTAGTTACAAATCAGTTGATAAAATTATATCCAGTATGTCAACTTATTCATATCAATTTTAAGCACGTGTCAGCTTTTAATATTTTTTATTTTTTTCACTATCCATCTCTCACAATGTACTAAATGTCAAAAATAAATAGAATACATGAAAAATAACTCTAATTCTGTAGAAACCAAATTTTATTTCCTTTTATCCAACTTGCATAGATCTCAAGCAACAATCTTTTCCATTATAAGATTGAGAGAATATTTATGATGATAAATAGAATATTTGTTGTGATGTGATCCTGTCGAGTGATCTAAATTCGTACGTGTTTTGTACTTGAAAACTACTTGACATTACAATTCCAAACACAATATATGTGAGCCAATAAACAACTCTTGAATTGACTATTAATTATGGTTTAATTACAATATTTTCTTTCTTATTTATAGGTTTTTTTTTTGCGGCTGCAGAATGCCTGCATCCCTCTTGAGTAATTAACAGATATCATATACGTAACATATTGTATTTCAATTGTTTTAGATCGAAAAATAAAAGTTACTGTAAAAAAACTATTTTAGAACGATTGCTGAATAAAAATATAATGTAATTTAATCACAGTTAATTGAAGTTTTTTTAAGTGAATCATTGCAAAAAAAGTTATAAAGCATTATGAAAATATATTTAGCAAATTGACAAAAAGATATTTATGTGGTGCGGAAAACCGTTTATGCATTCTTCTTTCAAATTCATACAAAAATTATTCTAGATAAATGCATCAATCTTCCATTTCTCCGTTACAATACATTTATATATTCTTATCCGCACTGCATTTATTCTTTTCTTGATTTTTCTATTTCATTCTTGGTTTTTTCTTCAATGCTTGTTTCAAGATATTTCACTCACCGTTATATTGATCACTCACTTACCGTTTGAAGTTACAAATAATTGGACTCTATAGCTATTCTAAATTTTCCCCAATTCGAGATGACCACTCACTTTACCGTTTGATGTGCGAATAGGCACTTTTAATAATAGATGGTTATAGTTTTTATAATGCTTAGCATATAATATTTGTTTGTTTTTTAGCGTATTATTTGAGCACAAATTAAAAAACTGTAGACCAGAAAAAGGCATGCAGCACTGGGCTAGATGTATATCTGTAGTGGCTTCTTTGTTGTACGGCCTCTTTGGGATTTTTCGTGATATTTGGGATGCTACCAAGGCTATGTATGTAACCTATAGATTTTTAGATCTGTTCTTGATATATGTCATTTTAGATTTTTCATCAAAATCAATAAGATATTTAATACACTATAAAATGACTATTTTATCCCTTAATTTTATAATAAAATTCTATCTCTTCTTAATTACCAACTTATAAATTAATTTACATTTAATCTTTTTCCTAATTAATGCAATGAATATTAGGAAAATCTTGTTAAATAATGAATTGATATTTTAAAATGACAAGTATTAGGAACCAAAGTAAAAAGTTTAAAACGATAAATATTAAGAACCGGAGGAAATAATTTTTTTAAAGGAACATTTCATTTCTTGAACTTATCACTCTTTTTTGTCTGCATCTAGCTTAAACGAATATTGACATGGTGAAGAAAGAAATAAAAAAAAAAAGTTAAGCAATTGGTTAAAAACTTTCGTCTTCCTCCACCTCAGCAGATGCTCATTCTTGCTTGATGCAGATATTCTTTGATGTTGAAACTTTAAAAAATGTTTACCTTATATCCGAAATTTTGAATAATAACAACAATAATAGCATGATATTCAATTAATTAAATTTGTTACTTAGTTTTAACCATAATGTGATAATTGTCTTTTTTTTTTTTTTTGAAATTGTTAATTATATGCCAGAAGCAAAGTAATGTATAGCGAACATATGATAATTTTATTATCGTATTATAAAAAAATAATATTGTTGATAAGAACAAATATCAAACAAGTATAGGAATACCGAATACAAATATTTTCAAATCAAATGTAAGCAGATATAGTTGAACTGTTAAATTTCATTCATTAAATTCCTTTGAAACACGTGTTACAATCAAATAAATTCTTTTGGCGTAAACCAAACATAACAAAGTGAACAAGTAAGAAGAGGATAGCATTCACCAATTCCACAGAATTTCACCAAATCTATTTGTCAAGAATAATTTTGAGTTAGTAGGTGGCTTTTAGCATAGACGAAGAGCTATTAGTTCTGAGCAAAGAGGAATTAACCAACCACTTGGGGTCCTTTTCTGGCCAGATGAGATGAGTCACATTTTCTTTGATTCTAACTTACTTTCAAGGACTCTCTCTTTGGCCACAAGAATAATTTGTGAAATTGCGAGTATTGATTTCAAGCTTGTACATGTAATTTCATCCATTCGTATGGCATCAACAACATTCGACAAGAAAAGTACAGTACTCTAATAAGTTAACTAAAACAATCCTCATCAAAATATCACACTTCAAAAACTTGCACAAGATAAAGAACCCGACTCGACTACCAGAAATATTCATACATCGATAAAGCATCAGCCAAAACTTGAAGCAGTTACAGGGACAAGTTTTGCCGCTGTAGCAAGTATTTTGATTCACTTGTGAATAAAATCTTTCAGGATGCCACTTCTATACTCTACATTTGCATTTCTTTGCCAATTCATCACTGCCCTCTGAACCGTAGCATTTGCCTCGCGAATCTCTTCAGCTGAGAACTTGTGCTCCACTATTCCCAACGGTCCAGGCTGCAGTACCTTAACCACCGTTTCCATCTCCTGCTCAAGCTGCCTTCGCAATTGAAGAAAATAACATCAAAACGAAATAATAGCAAGACATACATCTGTATAAAGAAGTGCAACAAAACAAATAGTAGTATTTCACAATTCTATTACTGGGATATGAAATACAGACTTGAGAATCCAACAAAACAATATAAACCATATTGAAGTGGATTCAACAATGAATCTAAAGCTACAAGAAAAAAGAATCACAATGCTAAGATACATTAAGATGCTGGTAAGCACAGCTAGGCTCTCCAATTAGCATATCCTGGATTCTCACTAGTGTTCTCAACTCAAGCTCTCTCTCATTCTCAGGATCACTCTCAACCAAATCAAGTAACAAACTCCATATCTGATAAATCATCACTAACAGATTCAGTCCTTTATCGATCAGCTCTTGTCTCGGCCTTTATAAGCTTCAGCTCTTCCCTCTCTCAGGCACATAATACATTTCAAATGCTTCAATTGAAAATTGGGTAACCAATCACTGCTCCATTGTAAAACTAAGCGAATCATGCATTATAACAAATCAAATTCTAGTGACCTTGCGCCAACCCCTTAACATCTGCGTATGGTGACAGACATAAGACCTCTTCTGGAAGTGCTCATTTTATCAGCATATCTCTAAACCCTCAATTAATTTGGAGCCATTTTCATAGCATTAATAACAGATGAATAAAAAAAATGAGTAATTCATCAATAAACTCCATAACCATCAAACTTCTAGATCCAATTCCATATACAGAACTTGCTCTCCTAAACCAAAAGATATTATTCAAATAATAACACAAACGATGAACAAGAAATATAACTAATTAAATAGCAGTGTACCTGACGATTCCTGAAAACGGCAAGGCGCTTCGTAGCCCAGAAAATGAAAATCGCATATTTCTGTCCTCTTAATGCAATTTGTAATTCAGTTGCAGAAAAGGAAAATGATCGGGAAAAGGGGTAACCACTGTTCAATTCATTCCTAAAGAGGCAAAATCTCGCCCTTCGCAATAATTTCTTCCACAGCCATTAAGAACGACAACGTTTTATCATATCAATGATAAATATAAAAATTCGACTCCGCTGGGGATCGAACCCAGAATCTCTGGTTCCGTAGACCAGCGCCTTATCCATTGGGCCACGGAGTCATTGTAGCAATGCAAAAATATTCTTTTTATAAATTACGTAGAAAAATTTATTGTGCAATTATTTTTCTGTCCGAAATAATTTTTCAATCGATTCGATACATATCGAAATTATATGCTTTCTAAACATTCAGTTAGGAATTTGTATTTAAATGATTTAAATCTGTTTAATATTGCTTTTCAAACTATTGTTATGATAAATTATTCTCACAAATTTTAAACATGTATGTACTTTCAAATTTTCTCTATAACAATTATCTAATGAATTAAATATATAGTTTTAATTGGGTCACAAAAATCAAATAAGACTTCAAAAGCATGATATTAGAAATTATAAGATAAATTAGAACGCAACGTTGCAGTGATGCGTAGCTTAACACATTTACAAAACTAAATGATATCATGTTACCATAAGACCTCCTATACTCCATAAAAATAAAACAAATTGAATAATCTGAAAGAAAGGAAATGGAGCAAACAAATGAACACACACAAATCCAGCATCAAGCTGATATTAGACATTAAACTAAACAAAATCACACTATACTTAGTTAATTTAACACAACTTTACACTCTATTATGCAGAACATTTACAGACATTAAAAAAAAGGGTTTAAGAAATTGAATGGCGCCTTCTTTTCTGAAACAAGAACCTGTTTTCTGAATGAGTTCTTCCCCCAATAGGCTTTAAACCATTCATTCTGAACAATGCATTAAGCTTGCCTAATTTCTTAGTAAAAGATTTAAACAACTTATTTGCCGGATGAGTTCTTACAAGTTCTTGTTTCATAGACACGTGATCTTTTTCAAGATCAGTTAGTCTCATCCTCATTCTTGCTACTTCCAGCTTCAGTTCTCTGTTCTCTCTTCGCACCGACGCATAATTATCTCTGGGAGAAATCGCTCCGCTTGCCACCCCACTGCCCGATCTTTGAGGGAACTGACCCCCGAAAAAGAACTGATTGTGGCCTCCATTCATTGCATTTCTCAGCCTGATTTGCTCAAAATACAGCACTTGGACCGCCATTTGGACTGGCAGTCTCTCGTTTTGCGCTGCGTGGCTACACGCTTCTTGCGACAGCTTTTGGCAGTCGATCGTCTTGCAAAGTCTGTACCTTTCAGAATCTTTCATATTCGGATGAACCTGTCAAAAATATTCTTGATCAGAATGGTGAATTTGAAAACCCGTGTCCTGAATACAAAATAAGATGTAAAAGATACTGACTTTGAGGAAGATATCGACGGCCCTGTATAATCCATCACTGATTATTCGAGCATGGTCTGGAAGTAGTTCGGCTAAAGCTATGAACTTTGTAGGCATCAAATTGGAGTCAAGTGCAACTTCTGCTAGAAAGTTGTCCAGTAATTTTGATACTTTAAGGATGGAGCTTTGTTTGGGCGAGCCAGGGCTGTCGAAATCGTACACCATTTCACTTTCGTCCCTCAAATGAGTGTCCTCGTCTTCGTCGTCGTCTATATTGAGAAACATAGAGAAGATTCTCAGGATTGAATCAGTGTCATAAAGAGTAGTACTGTGGCTGTTTCCATGAGAGTTTGATGGGATCAAAATATCTTCAAGAATCGCTTGATCCAGTTGGAGGCCGATTCGCCTCTCCAAATCAGATCTGCAGGAAGTAGTTGTCGATGCTGCAATGGCAGTTTTCAAAAGGCTGGAGAGAAAAGCCATTGGAACCGGACTTTTTCGAGATTGCGTTGGAAGTAAGCTACCGATTGCTTCGACAATCACTCTTTGTTTCTTCTGCAACTCCAAGTCAAGGAGGCTTCCTTTGACCAAATGCGGGTCTCGAACAACGAGGCCTTGGAGAGAATTATGCGCGTAGTTTATCAAAATCTTGCTTATCAAATCCTGTTTTAGACCCTTAGACTTAACCGCGGATAAAACTCGTTGGAAAAGATCGACATTCAGAATTGCAAGTGACTTGCCCCACCAGTCTGACGGCATTTCGGGCTCAATGTGAGGCTGCACTTTTGAAGGAAAATTATGGTCAAGTTTTAGCAAGCCAGAAGCAAGCTGCTCTTTGCAGGCATTGTTTGCAATGGCATTGATAAGCCTGCCGATAAGGCCAATCTCTTCAGCCACAGGCAAGAGATTTTCGCAGCGGTGAAGAACCGTGATTGAGCTTGAAATGTTGGGGAGTACTATTTCTCGTAAATGAGCTTCGGCTCGAGCTTGAAGATTTTTCTCTGCGAAATCTTCTGTCATTTCTAAGTAATGAGATGCGCAGAGTAGGATAGCGACATTTGATAGTGTAATCTCGACATTTACGCCATAGCAGAACTTTGCAGCAAGTTCAAATGCCTCTGATCCACCCGGAACTGAAGGTATATTTACTCGCGAAACTTTGGAGTCTTTTGCTTCTAATAACAGCTTTCGAATCCTTCCACTTCGAGAAACAAGAGGGAACTGCAAAATATATTGGAATCACAGTCACACATACAATTAAAAACAGAATATGCATAAATGAAGGCTGATATCTCACCTTGTGTAGCGCAAAGGTTGACGATCCAATTTCTACTGTAAGATCGCTAGAGACATCAGAAATCGGCCTGCAAGAGAAAGAATGTTCAGAATAGAACAACAAAAAATTCCAAAAATAGAAAACATCATGTGCATACATGTTTTGTAGTGTAAAAAATTTAGGGCCCGTATAAGCTGTTATACTGCAGAATGGAACTTCCATTTCTGAAGCCATTTATCCTTGTTGATATTGTAAAACAGACACAAATGGCCCATGCGGGGAAAAATGACGGTTCAATAATTGCATAATGAGAGGCTAGATTGATAATAAGTTCCTATATTTTCAACTGCTATGAATCTGCACACTAGTTTTGGCTTATTTTTCACAGATCTTGAAACAGATATGGACAATTGGAAGATGCTAAATATAATGACAGATTGGAATAAATGAGTGATTGTTTTGTCAATATTCAAATGAACTGTAATATAATATGACTAGTAGAACGTATACTCGGATAAGCTACACAGCCTCATGCCACTGTCTGACTTTTAGAGAAGCAGCACATTTAATAGCAGTTCATGTATGGATTTGATAAGTCAGAAAGCATCGTCATGCCACTGTCTGTTAAACACAATTTTAAGATCTATTAGCCATAAAATGTAGGCCTGGCTGTTGGCAGTTTTTAAACAAAGCCAATAAATTCTTCACACCAAGAAACAGGATGCATATTATTTTGCAGACCCATGACACACAAACCACCACCAAAACTATAATTCAAATTTTCTCATTTATTTTGAAATATTCGCTTTTTTTACATAAATTTCAAAAAGAAAACGTGTCTTTTGTCTTATTTTGACTAAACAAAATCACATCTTGACAAAATTATGCTACATGAAATTTTGTCCTATTCAATGAACTTGAACTACCTTTTGTAGGTTGGACATCTGAAAATTCACCGCAAACTCAAAAGAAACAAAGAAGGGGGATCAAACTACATGTTAAACTTAAACTCGGCAACCATTTATTTAGTTAAATACTTGTTCTTATCCTACCAAGAATTCAAATCTTACGTTTCTTTAGGGAAAAAATAAATAAGTTTAAGAGTTGTGAGAAATCTTATAATCCATGGCTAGAGACTTTATGCAATCTGCACTGTTGAAGTAAACACAGATAATGCAAAACGTAGGAAAAAAAGTACCATTCCGAGTCATGCCTTATACTAGAACTTGGACGAAAAGATCTCTTCCCAGAAATGCTAGGCTTTAGTTCAGCAACTGTAACAACTCCCATTCTTAATTTCTTCGACAAATGAAACCTCTTACAACTGTCTGTCTGTTTTTCTCCCCTTTCAACACAATTCCATCTGAAAAAACGGAACTTTAATCAATTCAGATGCTAATTGGTTGAAGTGTACATGTGGAAAGAGAGGAAAGTCACATGAACTCATGCGAGCGAGATTAAGACTTTAACCAGCGTTTTTAATATAAAAGTCAATACTTAGTTGATGTGCATGGCGCTTTTCGGTGAAAGTTTGCCTTTTTTCTATTCTGAAATGATTCTTGTTTTGAGATAATTTTGCAGGATTTCTGAAGGGTTGCAGTGGCTTTAAGGGGATACAATCATGCCTATGCTTAATTAAAAACTTTAGCTTAATTTAATCACGAATTAAGTGTAAAGCTTTAATTAGGACGTTGATTTGGACCTTAGCTTATGATTATAACCACACTACTCTGCTTTGCTTTTCAATTTATGGTTTTATTAATGCACCTTATTATTTTACTCCTTAATTCCATTATGCAAGTCCTCTACACCAAAGTGTTTCTGTTTGCTTTATTAAAAAAACATGTTCACAAATCTACATGATGGAGCTCAGTTGGAAGCAGAAAGGTGTGAGAGAAAACTCGTTACTCATTCGGTGTAATTAGATCGATTAGTTGATCAATGCGGTCGTAAAATTTCATTGAACAAGTCGGGATACTGTGAAGTGCATATTTGTTCGGATTCTATCACAATATTTAATTTTTGTGGGTTCGAGGGCAGCAAGGTCTAGGGGCGGCAGTCACTGGTGTTGAAAAAACAATGGTAAAAATAAAACTAAATAAATAAACTCTTCAATCTCGATTTTCTCTCTCCGATTTAGAGGTGCCAACCAAATTGAGAAGTTCTCCTTATGGAATATTTCGATCCAACCTTCAACCAAAACATAAACATATATCAATAGAATATATGTAACAATACAAAGTAATTTAAATAGCAAAACAAGTTAAAGAAACTTAAACACCGATAAACTGAGTCATGTCGAACGACACTGTCCTTAAAGGATACTTCGTAGTTCCTTCCAGGATTAAATAACTCTTTCACTCTCG
>CATIWQ010549499.1:0-54172 GCA_949673415.1 Euphorbia schlechtendalii | reverse complement strand
GGGAAAATCTCTATATTTAGATTCTCTAGTCTTCCACATTTATATTTACTCATTTTTCATTCTAATCTTCCTATCCAAAACCTCCAATCTATTTTTATTTTATTTACTCTATTTTCCCTTGTTGATCTTTAGACTTGGTTCCTTCCCTGCGGGTTCGATATCTGTTAATACTACATCACAACTATATACTTGTAGTTATCATCATTTTTTTATTCGATAAGAGGTACTGACAACACCTATTTTTTTCGTGAACAAGTTTTTGGCACCATTGATATATAACCGAATCTTGTGAACAAACTATTAAACTTATCAGTAGAAAAGTGGCGAACAAGTTTTTGGCATTGTTGCCGAGGAAGGTAATAGAATTCTAAAGATTAAAGTTCCGGGGAAGTTAAGTAAGTTCTAAAGTTTTTATCTGTTTGTTTTATTTCCTATACCATACAATCTTCTAAATTTCATTCTAGATATGAAAATATTATGAAATAATCATCTTGGAGGTGATACGTCATAATTTTCCATCTTAATTCTTGACAAATAGAAGATTTTCTTCTATTTTTCCTATTCACGTTCGCAACTGTCTATCGCGTTCATGAATTTCTACAAAACTTTTTGTTTTAAAAATTTCTGTTAGTCATGTTCGCGACCTGTGCAATAACTACAGCGGTTGAGTGGTTAGTCGACAGTTATTCCACTAAAAGTCTATAAATTGATTTACGTCTGTTCATCAATCATCTACTCCTAAAATCAATATTTTTCCTCCCAAATCAAATATCCTTTCATTCCTTACAAATTTTCTTTCATAAAAAAGGTTTATCCGAAGAGGTCTGGTGTTTTTCAGCCAAAGAATATTCAACAATGGTACAAAGCGCTATTTCCAATTTATTCCGAGGAAGAAGGAGATCATTATGAAATGATCCGAGTTGCTGAATTTAAGAGTTCCTATACAATTTATAGGAATAGTCTTATTCATCTAGGTATTTTTGATAGAATTATGTATTATCTCAGAATACTTAATTTTGTCATTTACTCCAACTTAACTCTCAGAAACAATGTGAGTAATTGCATGGAAATGCTGGTTACAGTGGCATGGAAATGCTTGTTACAGTGACATGGAGAAATGATAGACAAAACTGTTTAATATATCACCACCATGGGAAAGAATACAAGATCACGAGGAAGGCTTTGGAAAAGTATGTGGGATTTTCAAAAGATTGTTTCTATAAGATGCCAACTGGTTGGAATCCTGCTCCAACATAGAATTGTTAGACGGGCCAAACTGATTACGAACAAGAATTCGCCTATTGCCGGTGGATTCGTGATCCTTGTTTTTTGGCATTACACTTTTACTTAAGTGGTGCACTGTTTGGTAGGTCTAACTCTGATATTGTCAGACCTGAAGAATTATTTATCTTTGAAGCAATTCTAGAGGCACACCTGTCGATGTCTCTAGGATTATGATGGAGACACTTATGTCTACAGCATAAAATCCTGAATTAACTGAATATGGGTGTCGGACAATGGCAAATCTGTTGCGACAGATAGGGAGATTACCCTATTTTACAGAAATTTTCAATAGTGAAGATGTAATTTTGGAATTAACAATGGAAGTCTTCTTTGAAAATTTTTTTTTAATAAGGTCCATTGGAGAAGATAGAATAACCTATGGTTGGAGACCAGTGGAAGAAAGGGTGGAAGTAGACCGAGAAAGGGAAGGGGAAAATGTGCGGGAAGAGGAAAATATAAATTCCAACCTCCACAGAAGGTTAAATGACTTTATGGAAGGGTAGATTTCAATCCGTTGGAAAATCGAAGACATTCATGTTTTACTGTTTGATGTCGAGCAAGATTTAAGAGAATCTTACTACGAGATTAATCATATGATAGGATCATTTCCCCTTGAATAAAATTTCATCTTTTCATTCTCAAATTAGAAAATTTGTATAGGTAGATTTCAATGTGTTTCGTGTTTTTTATTGTTTGTTTGTTTGTTTCTTTACGTTTTAATGTTATTTTGTAAATTTTTGTTTTTATAAACAAAAATTTGAACAACAAGACGTTGATGTTCAATTGCTATCTTCACCATGAAATCTCAAGGTATTATAGCAAATATTTATCGTTTATATTTAACAATGTTTGTTTGTGTTTGTGTTTCTAAGTTTTTATAGGTACAAGTCTAAAAATTGAAGAAATTTGAGGATTAAAGAAGCTCACAACGGCGACACAATTCACGCTCTTGATCACTGGATAAAAAAACTTTCTATTTTTTTCATGAGGAGAGTTAGGATCGTGACTGGCCTTCGTGATAGCGACATGGCAAAATTATAACCGTTATAGATCGTGAACTGACACGCAACAGATGGCTAAAACCACCGTTAACGGCTAGTTTTGACCCCTAAACGGTTATAATCCCATTTATGACCAATTAGAGACCAAATAAACCTCTATAAATAGGGCCAAGTTGAACCCTAGCCTCCACACCTTCTAAAAAGCCTTCAAATTTTTGATTTTTCTCATCTTCTAATTCAAGCATCTAAACCTTCTCAAACCTTTATCTTCAAAACCAACATGACTCGTGTGAAGAGAGCCGCACAAAAGGGAGGAGCATTATCAATTCAAGAAGAATTTGATTGTCCTTTCCCATTGAGAATAAGAGAAGAGGGCAAGATATTTCAAAACTAAGCAAATTGGATATCACCGGGATGATAATCCTCGATTTAGTTTTCTTAGAAACTCTAATTCTCCGTGAAGAGATGGAAGCCTACCTTTCAACTTTTTGGTCTTTCAAAATTTATGGATATGCAGTTCCCACAAAATCGAGATTGAATTCTTGAAGGTTTGGTAACATTCGATTACGAAGATTCAAGGAAGAAGGCAATACAATTTCGGAATCAAGGACAACAATATACTATCACGAGAGAGATGATGGGTGATTGGTTCAGTTTTGAGATTGTTAATTCATCAAGCATGACAGACTCATTTCAACCTAATCAAGTTTGGGCAAATACCTTTCCACATTGGTATTTTGTCGAGTAGATAATACAAAGGTTCAAAAGAAAGACTTGTTTGTTCTCTCATGTGCTATGATGAAGCAAAAAGTGGAAATTGTGGATATAATTTGGGATATGATGAAGAAGAACTCAATGAGATGAGGAGTAAAATTGGAGCGGACGAAATTATCACCGCCATAGTCTTAGGTGCTAGAGGAGAACTCTCTTATGTTCAACAACTGGGTGAGTAGTTTCGGTAAATGGATGGAAATTATTTAAAGAACATTAGATTACTCCAAGAACACGAAGGTGTTTAATCTTTTATTCCTACTCCAATTGCAACAAGAAGCTCAATTTGACTCAAGAAGATTCTTCCATCGAATCATCTAATCCATCCGTAAGCTATCGCAAAGGAAAAGCCTCGATGATTGAAATAGAAGAAAATGATGAAGAGAATGAATAAGCTCTAGAAGATTGGAAGGCTAGCATGTAACTTAAGTTGAATAATTGCCAAGCGGAACTTGGAGTTATGAAGAAAGACATGAAGATTCTAAAGAAAAGTAATAAATCGATGCTTCGAAAATTACTTTCATTCTTTAGAAAACAAAACTGTCAATTCACTCCTAGTCCACTGAATTCTCCTTCGCAGTAGAACAGGTTTACTTTTTTCTTAACATTATCTTTTCCAATAATTTTTGGACTAGCTTTAGTTGTTTATTTTGATTTTTATTAAATGTCACAGAATGAGGACATTATTTTCTTTAGTGTGGGGGGCATTTGTAAAAATCTCGCAAAATCTAAAAAAATTGAATAAAATAGAAAAATCGAAGAATTTGAAAATTTTTGTTGATTTTAGTGTCAATTAATACATTATCTATTCTTATACTTTACTAATATTTGTCCAAGGTTATTATGAGTGTTAGGTATTTACAAGTTTGATGTTAGTGCACAACATTTATCAATTTGGCAAGGATGAGTGGTGAGTAACATTCAAGAGCAACATTCCAAGTAAGTTTCAATATATATTTCAATGCAACATGAATTAGTATAAGTTATATAGTTTTAGTTCAATGCTTTCGATAAGTTTAAGTGGAGTAATATTTAATGGTATTCTTACTATGAGTTTTATATGCAAATCTCGAATAAGTCCTATAAATATTAAGTGTGTTTAAAGTGTTAGGAAACTATAGCCATAATACTTTGAAATTGATCAATAAAGGATGAGAGTATTAGAGAAAAATCGAAAGAAAGAGAGGATGACTAATGAGTTATGCAAAAGGTGAGGAATGGTTCGTGGCAGAAACTGCAACCATTCATTGAGTGAAAAAAGAAAAGAAAGCATATCATGAAAAAATGCGTGCAAAGTACAAAGTACTTCAAAAACATATGCTTAAAAGAAAAACATGAGAGAGTGGTATGGAGCATAAAATGCAACCACTAAAAAAAGGGGAGAGTGGTATAGAGCATAAAATGCAACCACTGAGAGTGTTTTAGCATCCTAGGTTACCTAAAAATGCCTTGAGAGAAAATAATCAAAGTGTGTTTTCTATGTCCTTTATACTTTATACTATGCTTAAGAGAAGGTAATATTCGAGTACGCATATAAAGCTTATATGAAGATGCGATTCTATTGACTCTCCATTAAGAACAAAGGTATGCAACTAGACTATATAAATTGCACATTACTAATTTGTGGGAAATTTTGAACTTCTACTTGAATTCTTTGCGATGTGGGAATGTGGTACTCACTGCAATAGTCTTTCGCCAAATGAGGTACGAACTTGTTTACCAATTTATACACTTATGTTGAATTTACCTTAATGACAAGGCAAAAGTTAAGTGTGGGGGTATGATAAGTGTATAATTACACTTATTATCATATTAATTTTATACATTTAACACTATGAATTAAGTCATTTTGATACTTCATATAAAAGATTACATGTGTTATGTAGTTGTTTTTAAACAAATGCAAATACTAGGTAAATCATGGGAGTAAAATGATCTAAAGTGGAATTCTATGAAAAAAGAGTGAAAAAGGTGCAAAAAGATGCGTGGAACTTAAAGATTTGGCTTAGGATCCAAGCTGTCAAAGATCGGTGAAGTTGCAAGGAGAATTTTGAAGAAAAACTCAATTCACGATTGCTATAATCATTCGTGGTCACGACTTGTATACTTCAGAAATAGAAGTCTTCCAATCAAAGATTCACGGTCACAACTTATATATCACGGTCACGACTTAGACGATTTTCTGGTTTTATCTTCTTAACTAACAACCGCCAGATAAGCATGATCAACCGCCATCAACTACCAACGATATGACACCTATCAGAAGTCAACCAATCATGAAAAGGTGCCTATCCATTGTGGATTATATCAAAGCTTCTCAACCAATCACAAAGAAGAGATGCAATCATTCACCAATGGACACGACTCTTCGTTTGGATAGATGCAACCCTTTGAACACTATAAATAAGGCTCCAAACCTCACTAATTTCTTGTAGAAGAGAGGGGTGAAAGATAGTGCATAGTGTATAGATAGAGAATAAATATCTTGTTTCGCTACGTTCATAAGTGTTAGCAAGAAAATTTTTAAGTGATTCGAATCCTTATTTTGATCACTAGATTTCTCTATATTCTCGAGCGATTGTTGAATAATTGTACTTGCAAATCACTTATCAAAAAAAGTTTTCGTTCTTCAATATTCGTTTGTTCAATATTCGCAAAGAATAGCATCCTAGCAGAGGTTCTGTACAGGCCGAGATCGAATTCAAATCAGACGTAGGAATTGCAAGAATTGACAACTCCCATTAAAGAATGGATACGGTTTGATTAACTTTAGCTTTCACTTGCATACCTTACAACTTTACTTTGCTTTCTACTTGTACTTTTTATTTCGAAGTTTATGATATGTCTATGTGTCATAATGCGTATTTCATGCTTAGTCTTTTATATTAATCAAGTTATATGCATTGGAGTTAATTTTAAGAGTAGTTTCAGGGTTAACAATATCGTGTATAATCACTGGATCTGTGATCTAACACTATTTAGTGACCTAACATTTTTGGAATGGTAACTTGCTACATGTGGCTATGTGAGAGCGACCCGTACTAACCATAGTATTAACATTGTTCAGGTTTATATAATTGTCTTAATTCATTTGTGCTAGGTTTAGAAAAGTTATTTCATGTGTTTATCTGCGGTGAATCATTGAACATCTGAATGTTTTTAACTGAGTCTTTTAGATTAGTTTAGTGAATCATAACATCTTTGTCAAACTTGCATGTTTTCTCTACTATACTTGTTAGTAGGGAAATCTCTATATTTAGATTCTCTAGTCTTCTACATCTATATTTACTCATTTTTCATTCTAATCTTCCTATCTAAAACCTCCAATCTATTTTTATTTTATTTACTCTGTTTTCCCTTGTTGATCTTTAGATTTGATTCCTTCCCTGTGGGTTTGATATCTTTTAAAACTACATCGCTACTATATACTTGCAGTTATCATCATTTTTCTATTTGATAAGTGGTACTGACAACAACTATATTTTTTCGTGAACAAGTTTTTGGCATCATTGATATATAGCCGAATGTTGTGCACAAACTATTAAACTTATTAGTAGAAAAGTGGTGAACAAAATGCTTTTGCACGTGCGATGAATGATTATGAGGAGTAAAAGGGAAATAGTGAGTTTGTTGCAAAACTCATTTTAGACCACATGCTCCTAATGTATGCATGCATGTATAAAGGGTTGGACCTCGCAACCATGATTCATCATCTCAAATCATTAGAAAGTTTAGAAAATGAACTATTCTATTATAAATTGTAGGGAGGCACCTCAGTAGTAGAGTTGGTTATGAACATTTATGAAAACTCGGAGAAATTAAGAGAGTTGGGAGTTGAGTACAGTGAGCCCTCTTTGAGGGAAATTGTATTGAGGGTATTACCCAATAAATATGATTTCTTTAAGAAAATGCTCAAGGAGTGTTCTCCCAACTATACCTTAACACAACTTATGGACTTGCTCGAGATTTATTAGATTGAGTTTAGAAATAAACTTAAAGAACAAGCAAATGCTGAGGACCTTAAGTTGAAACTCAAAGGTTTAAAAGTCAAGAGAAAGCTCATGAGGAAGTTAGAGTTGAAGAAGGAAAATATTTCTCTTAAAACAAGCTCATCGGAGGATGATAGCTGTGACTCAAATATCTGGAGGTATGTTCATACTAGAGAGTTTTTCTACAGTTCTCTATGTGTCTACTTGGGTATTGGATACTGGTTGTGGTACTCATATTTGTAATTTTGTGAAGGGATTGCGGAATAGTTGAAGGTTTGCAAACAGGGAAATGGACCTAAGAGTTAAAAATGGAGCACGGGTTGCTGCAACAGCTTTAGGGACATATTTCCTTTCATACATATGTGATTTTGGTGGTTTTTTTTTTGCTTTGATTCTAGAAGAAAAAGCATTGCTCGGCTAGCAACCAGGTGATGACTTTTTCATAGGTCTAATTTTAATTTTTATTTTAGAAGGGAAAGCATTGCTTGGCTAGCAACCGGATGATGAATTTTCCATAGGATGGCTAGAAGGAAGAGTTGTGCTCGGCTAGCAACCGGGTGTCGTCTCTTTCATAGGATTTTTATTTTCGCAACTAAAGAAGTAAAAAAACTTAAAAAAATAGAAATGTGAGAAAGTAAAAAAAAGAGAAGAAAAATAAAAAAAATATGCGTCTAGGGATCCCACCAAGCGAAACATATAATAAGGTTGGAATTATTTTAACTTTTAACTCTTAAAAAAGATCGAGTTCCTAGCTAAGTGAAGTACTTTCTTATGGAAATTAATTAGTTGGGTGTTTAGAGCTTAAAAAGGAATTCTATCAAAAATTTTGGTGAAAGAAGTCATGTTTTGGGAAAGTGATAATATCTTTGCTTGGTTTAAAATTTGTTTCTCTCCTGATCTTTGATATTTGCTTGAGGATAAGCAAAAGATAAGTGTGGGGAAGTTTGATAACTTGCAAATACAACATGTTTTATTGTCAATTATCCTATCTCTTTGAATGATTTACTGCTAATTTTGTGGTTAAATTGTGCATAATTAGGTATTGGACGATTCTGTGCAGAAATCTCAAAAAAATGGAATTAACCTGGAGTCAAAGTTAACACTAACATTATGGAAGCAGTAGTTAGTCTATTGAAGAAGTAGTTGCTATTTAGCGTTAGCCTAGAGTCAAGGGTAAGAGGCTGCAGATAGAAGCAAATTTGGAATTAATTCGATCAATTGGATTCTTATCTGAGAAGACTTACTGCTTAATTAGGGATCTCCTATATTGTCATTTTTATTTATTCTCTTTTATTAGATATGTTAGGAATTTAGACTAAAGGATTTTAATGTTTTGATTTAGGTAGAATTCTTGCCTATTTAGGAAATTGGATTTTTATCCTATTTTAGAACATGTAATGGGAAAATTTGATCATCTCGGTTTTGAACTAAGCTACAAACAGCATTGTTTTGGTTTTAATTATTTTAATTTTCATTAATTTTGAATGTCGATTTTATCTTTTAATCAAATTATGCATAGCAAAGTTTTTCATTCTTTCGATTAGAGGAATTACTTGAAGCTATCATCAAACGTGAGGCTTGTGTTTGTTTGTGTTTTTGAATTTCAGTTTTCGGATCCAATCAGTAATATTTTTATTCTTTAATTTTTGTTTTCGTCAATTCGGCTGGTTGTTGTTTATCGAAAGGATGAAAATATTGTTATTTTATTATATTTATGCTATCATGATACAATAGAAGTTTTGTAACAAATGAACTCATATAAAAGAATCGTGGTTGGATTTGAATTAAATCTTTTCTTTATGCTATCATAAAATTTTGAATTAAAGTTGGTTCTTACTTGTAAAGCCTTTTTGGAATTAAACCTTGTCAGCTATCTACAAGTGAATTTCAAAATTGAGTAAATGGTTTAACTATCTACTATTATTCTCATATTTGGAAGAGATTTTATTAATCATGCTATCACTATTAAACTGACTGATTGATTGATTCAAGAAACTCATGTTTTGTGCCTAGGATCGTTTGATATAAAGCTGAAAGTATTCCTTGGTCGGAAGGCTTTTCCCAATTGAATTCTTAATTCCTCGATTTGCAACTTTTCATATTTATTTACCGTTGCTTTCTTAATAATTTCAAACACCCAATTTTTACTTTTTTCATTACAATTTACTAGTCATTCAAACGAATAAAACCGATTACATAAGTCCCTGAGGAGACGATCCCACTTACCACTAATACAAAACCTATTTGTATCGGTGTAAAAGGATTCATAAATTTATTTTTGACAGATTTGACACACATCAAATTTTGGTCTAATTAAGGTACTAGCTCATTTCTATCTATCATTGGCATTCTTTTCCCTCAATTTCATCATGCCTTTGATTAAAAATCAAAATTTTTAGCATTATTGAAAACAAACAACAGCAAAACAGCGGTAGCAAGAGTTATCACCCTCCCCCACACTTTAAAGCAGAAATTTCCTCATTTATGCTTAAAATATAAAAAGAACAAAAGATAAAAGCATAGATGTCAAAACCTGGAGGAGGAAAATGTGTGGGGTAGCTTAAGTTCGCTATTGTTAACGGTGGCTAGGCTGAGTATTTGGTTTAAATTAGAAAGAATTGTTAGGCTTAAAGTCTAACAAATGGTTTGCAACCATGAGGTCACAGATGGACTCCATGTATGAAAATCCAGAAGAAAAATGACATTGACAGTAATGTAATTACCTATAAAGCAAGGCTGGTTGCAAAAGGTTACAATAAAAAAGAAGGCATTGACTATGATGAAAAAATTTCACCGGTGGCTATGCTAAAGTCTATCAAGATACTCCTTGCCATCGTCGCTCATTACGATTATGAGATTTGGCAGATGGATGTGAAAATAGCATTCCTTAACAGGAACCTGGACATGGATGTGTATATGGAACAACCCAAGGGTTTTACATTAAAGGATGGCTCGAAAGTATACAAGTTGCAAAAGTCTATTTAAGGACTTAAGCAAGCATTAAGGAGTTAGAATATTATGTTTGATGAGACAATCTGAGAAATTGGTTTTGTTTCAAACGCTAATGAGCCCTATGTATATAAGAAGGCTAGTGGGAGGACGGTCATTTTCCTTGTATTATATATCGATGATATATTGTTTATAGGAAATGATGTTCATTTTCTTTAGATAGTTCAGTCATGGTCATCAAAGAAGTTCTCCATGAAAGACCTTGGAGAAGCAGCTTTTATACTTTGTATAAAGATCTACCGAGATAGATCCAAAAGGCTGCTAGGTCTTTCACAAAGTATGTACATAGATAAGGTTTTGGCTAGATTTAAGCTTGAGCAGTCAAGAACGGGATTATCTCCCAACATCTCACGGGATTAACATTTCTAAATCTGAGTTTCTGAGAACACAAGAGGAGAGACTGTGCATGAATGGAATAACCTATGCCTCAGCGATAGGATCCATCATGTATGCTATGGTATGCACTCGGCATGATGTCTCACATGCATTGACCGTCAAAAGCATATTTGAATCTAACCTTGGTGAGAAGCACTGGATGGCTATTAAAACTATCCTTAAATTCTTATGTAGGACTAAGGATATGTTTTTAGTATATGGAGAAGGTGATCTCTCTATGAAGGGATACACTGACGCGAGATTTCAGTCTGATAAGGGCGATTATAAGTCACAGTCAGGATATGTATTTCTATTAAACGGAGGGGCAGTTGTTTGGAAAAGTTTCAAATAGGATACCAGGACCGATTCAACCACACAATCTAAGTATATAACTGCTTCAGAAGCAGCTAAGCAAGCCTTTTGGCTTAAGGGATTCATTGGTGATCTTTGTGTGGTGTCCAGCATTGTAAGTCCAATAATGGTCTATTATAATAACAATGGGGCTATTTCTCAGGCAAAGGCACCATGGTCTCGTCAAAGAAACAGACATGTACTTAGAAAATATCATCTCATTCAAGAGATAGTAGCTATAAAAGATATAAACTTAGAATACATCCCAACGGATCAGAATCTAGTGGATTGACTAACTAAGCCATTGACTCAAGTTTAGCATGACCAACATCTTAATGAGTATGACATCAAGCACATGGGCAATTGGCTCTAGTGCAAGTGGGAGATTGTTAGACATGATGTATGCCCTAAAGGCAATTAATGTGATACATCTTAATTAGTTATAATGTACAAACAATTTTGGATTATCATTAATAATAATTGAGGCATCTTTGTTATTTATCAGTGCTTTTAATTTATTTATGTAACTCACTGGTATCATATATATATGTGTAATATATATAAGACAAAGTCCATGACTACTTCATAGTGTAAAAGTGTGAGGACATAGTGGGAGCCATGTGGTGTGAGAACTGAACATACGTGTTACTATGAATAGTCTAATTATCACTATTCATAGTTTCATTGAGACTAGACATCAATGAAGTGGACAGACTACCATGTGTAGACTTACTCCTTGAATTAGATCCAAGCAGTCGATCTCCATAGCTAAAGGTGGTACCTTGAGTTAACACATTAATGTATTAATGTAATACATAGGAGACCCCTATAAGACACACTCAGAAATTACTATATCCATGTGTTGGTGTCATGTGTTATTGTTATAGCAGTACAAGTATCCTCAGACCTAAGATAGTGGCTAACTTATGTAGGATTTACTATACTTTGGCCATACTTATTCATACCTAGGTGATCAGGATGACACGGTTGACTACGGGTATATTGATGATCACATGTTGGTAAGCCGAGTAGTCAAGATGGGATCCATCTCTCCTGATATAGTGATATAATGGGAGATGTACCTTATGGCCCCTTGTTGAAGAGACACACTCATAAAGCTCTAATCAGTGTATAAAATTGATAGAATGAGTTTCTAGTCAATCTTGATACATTATGGGGAGTGGTTTTCTTTGTCAACAAGTATAATTCCATGATAGCTACGGCTATTACATTAGCTAACACTTAATCAGAGCTTAATAAATTGGATGGTACTTAACCTGATGGAAGGAGTATTTTATTGGTTACTATTGTAGAACCAGATCAAGAAATAGGCGCATGACATTCCAAGTATCAAGGGATCATACGCCTTTACTAGAAATCCTGTTTGATGGTCTAGAGTTATCGGGTTCCATATCGATTCAGAACACTAAGCCTAAACAAGTTTAGGTTAACCTTTAGCGGTTTTATACTTCAAGATCCTATGAGGTCACAAACTTTAGGTCTTTACTAGACTAAGTAAAGAACCTATAGACTGGGTCTATGTGAAGAATATTTTGTTTTCGAATTCATTAGAAGAATTATTAGTTTGTGGGACAAAATAATTAAAGGGAATAAAGAGAAAATAGGGAAAATTGCATTGAGCAGAGAAAGGGAATTTTTCTTTTATGAGTGGGACGCAAATGAACTCGGGATGTTAAAAGTGGGGCGTGCATGGCTACCCCGTGAGTTGAAAAGCTTGTGGGCCGCTAGCCTGCGCTGGTAAGCCTGAGCGTGTGAGCGAGCTTACCATGCAAGCCTACAAGCGCGTGACACGCACCCACATTCCCTCAAGCCCAAGCTTGCGGCATAATACAAGCCTGTTAGGGCTTGCCTTGTGGAGGCAAGCATGCGGGTCAGCTAGCTGGTCCAAGGGACCCGCAAGGATGACCTAGTTATGGGATGGGAATATTCCCATCCCACATTGTATTTGAGGGGGAGTATACAACTCCCCTCTCCCTATAAATAGGCCTCCCCTCTCTCATTATTCCATAGTTCAGCTCAAGCTTGTTCTCTAAGTTCAACATCTATTTCTTCATGAGTTGTGCGAGATCCTCCATGAGTTTCTCCAAGCAACGAAGAATTCTTTAGAAGGCTCTTTCTATTTTGATGTGAGCCTTCTTAGTTTATATTTTCAGGTTGGTCTTCGAGCGATATAGTAGCTATTATCTACCAATGGGTTCTACCTCAACAAGGATTTGGTCGGTGAAGATCTGTGTGGATAAATCATAGAGGCTATCCTAATTTGGAGGCTTATTCTAACAGAGTTCTAACGAATTACTTTAAGGGAATTCCGCATCCAGAGAAAAAGAGAAGCACGCATCAGCTGGTAATATTCTAAATTTAGATGCTAGGTTTCTTTTATAAGTTTTATAAACCTATTAACATCTATAAAACATTTCAACTTAGATTATGTCAATCAGGCATGCTTAGGAGAACTTTTAGGTTAATTTTTAGTTTTGCAATTCCACCTTGCAACGTTGCATGTTCAATTACTATCTTGATTAATCAACATAAGCTCCTTAAGCCATGCCGACCCTTGTTCATGGACCCTTGTCTTTAGCCCGTCAAAGATTATTCTATTTATGACCTTTGTCATGCCGTTGATCTGTGGATGGGGGAGGTTGGAGATGCAGAGCCTTATGTTCAACAACTTTTTAAAGAATTTGAATGCGTGGTAGTTGAATAATGTAACATTGTAGGCCACTATTGTGTGGGGGATGCCAAATCGTTACATTATGTTCTTATTGAAAAAGGTAGTGACTTGCTTCCGGGTAATGAAGGATAATGCTTCAGCCACCACCCACTTGGAAAAGTTGTCTACTACAACAATGACACACTACTTCTGTAGCGATTGAGGTTATGAGATGTTTGGAGGAGATCATTGGGTCTTTTGGAAGCCAAAACCATCTCACAAATCATAGAAAAGCTACAAAATAAATTAAAATTTTTTAGAAAGAATAAAAAAACAAAAAATTTTTTAGCCCACCCATCATGGTCAAACCAGCCTAGACTGGTCTAAAAATTCAGATTGGCACGGTCCGAGCCGGTACCAATCCTCTTGGGCCAGTACCGATGTCGACATTGGCCTTCTTGAGCATGCCAATGCTAGTACTAGCCTACTGGGCTAGTCTTGGCCTACCTGGGTAGGCCATGACAGGCCCTTGTAGGGGCAAGTACCGGCCAATCGATACCGATTCCAATATATTTGGACTGATTGCAACTATCTTGATGTCCACGCCAAAATTTTTTTCCTTTTTGACCCTTCATTTCATTTTTATTTTCTCAAATTTGCCATTAACCCTTTACTTATTTATGATTTTTATCAACCACTATATAGGTCTAAAAATTAAAATTTTGAGGGGTTGGACTTTTACCTCTTTGGAAAACTTTTTTGAGAGAGAATTCTAGAGAGAGAAAATTTTAGATTTTTGAGAAAAAGTTAAGCAATTATTCACATCCTCTTTTTCGATGGTTTTTCTTTGAAAACTCCTATTTCCATTTCGGGTTCAAGTTAGTGTTGGTCCTATAGACGGCTTGAAAACAACCACAGTGAGGGGGGGGTTGAATGCGAATCTTGGTTACTTTTAACAGTTTATGAAATTCTTTTTTGCCAAGTTAAGTTTTTATATGCATGTTGAGTTTTGATATAAAAACTAAATAATCTGCTCAGCTTCGCTAGCATAGTTTATCTACAATCTACTGCTAAGTGCTCGACTCAGCAAGGATTGGTTTTTCAAGTAAAAATGAATAACCGAGAGATGATGAATGAGCAAAATAAAGTAAAAGCTAAGAGCGTAAGTTTAGAACTTCAACACTTGAATTTTTATCCTGGTTGCGCCCCGAGCCTACCTCAAGTCCCCGGATACATTTTCTGAGCTTTAATCCACTAGTGTTCATCCTTACTTATGCGGAGAATCTTTTATAGTGGGTAAATATAGTTTTACAAGAAGTACCTTCCTTCCTAACTACCGCTCGACTCAGTTTGGCTACCCTTCTCAAACTGAAACTCAGATTTAATTGAAAAGATTATGAACTGAATTCAACTTATAGAAACATTGAATCCTTACAATGTTAAATCTAAGGGGATTTCTCTCTATTACAAATAGATTTGGAATTAGTGGTTGTTGATTACTTGAGTTTTGAATTTCTTGAAGCTAGGTGTAATTTCACAGAGTTTCAGCTCTAAAAGAAATTCGAGGTGATTCACCAAGTTTGAACATCTAGTTTGGTCTTCTATTTATAGTTGAAGCTTTGTGAAGTAGTCATTGCAAACTTTTCAAGGTCGCTAATCTTCAATTTCTCTTCTCTTTATATCTTTTGAATCTTCCCATTGGAGACAGATTCTAGACTTTTAGAGATAAGAATTTGAATGTTGAGGTGCGATTTTGTCTTCAAGCAATTCGGTTGAGAGAGGTGCTCAATATTGCAACGTGGAATCTTCAGATTGAATGAATTGCTGATGTTGGTAGAGGCGCGCAGAGACACTGGAAAAACGACGCATGTCAGATGATTCCTTTTGTCTTGTACTTTAGTTAGGGAATATTGACATTCCGTACTAATACCTTTTATCTTGTGAGGACCACTTGAAATATTCCTTAATTTCAGTGCAATTATTCCTAAAAAAGATCTAAGGAATATTTCGTTTCTTACATAATCAGTTAGTAGTGCTTATGTCATTTAATGTCATGGAAAACAACTTTTAATAATAAGCTAACTTAGCACTGCTGAGTTTATATGCTTCTAAACTACGTAGTACTCAGAACTTAGCTTTGCCTACTCTAAGCCGTAACTTGATTAATTGCTTAGCAAAATTGAGTTGTTTTCCCTTAAACAAACTCTAACCAACTTCACTAGTTAAGAGTATACTTAGAACTCAATTAATTTCACTAACCTATACAATTTGCTATTTCCAAAACATTAAAGGACTATGAGGTACTATTAACTTGGATTCTACAATGTCCCCCATTTTGGATAGATTGCAAACTAGGTAGAAGAACAAGTTAATTGAATAAGTAGTTTAGAGATATCGGGGATACCTAAAAGTGATGTAAGACTCCCTTGTGTTGAGTGACTTCCCTTAGTCAACTTGAACTCCCTCACACTAAGTATGTCTTCTCCAAGTAGCTCAGCTCCCCCATACTTGAAGAAATTCTTTTCAATTTGGGACTTTATCTTACTTCAGTTTTGCTCCAAGGTTGGTCTCTTGTATGAGTTCCTGCATAAGATATTCAATACACAGAAGAAACATACATACATCATATATATAACGTTAAGAAGATCTTAGCTTGAGGAGGAAACTTGTAATTTTTATTAATATGAAAAATGACTTAGTCAGTACATTATTTATGTCCTTGACTAAGATAAAAAATTGAAGTCCTATTACAAGTCTTTGAAAACAAACTACAAGGAATATTTCTTATACTAAATTTTATAAACTAAAGAGGAAGGGCGAGCATTCTTATCTTGGGTCTTTGGATGTTGCTGTTTAAGAGGCTTGTGATGGAACAATTGCCATGGAAGAGATCCCTTATTAAGATTCGTCGTTCAAAAAGCATTTTTAGCTATCTTCTCCCCCTTCGCTATCTCACCTTGGACAAGTTGCCAAAGGCAAGTATTAGAGACATCGAGGACAGCCTTGAAGCTCTCTTACTACCGATTATCTGAGGGGATATCTGTTGCTCCAGTTGCGCTTTACCTTCAGTGGTAAGAAAATCTTGATCATTATGCTCACTAAGAAGAAGATAATGACATCTGGAGATGTGTGCTATCTGCTCAAAGACTTGACACTTGAACTGTTGAAAACATTGAAGAAGGCCTCGGAAATCCATTGCTGTTAATTTTATCTTCAATTGTGCTTCGATGTCAAGAACCTAGTCACCAATTGATGATATGCTTTTGGTAGTATAATCAATGTCCTTCATGTCTAGCTCACCTATTTTCAACAGAGTCTTAACTTTCTTCTGCATGTCTTCCACTTTAGTCTTAATGAAGTTAAGCTTGGTGTGGATAGTCATGCCACTTTCAAGACAAAGCGATTCTGTCACAGGCAAACTTGGAGTTGGCATGTCTGGAAAAATCTTCCCCATGGTAGTTACAAGGAACTTCTACGAGGAGGAGACTTTCTCGGTGATATGATCATTAACCTTGGGCTGGATAGTGTCCATTTTGGTGTGTAGAGAGTCAAAATTCATGATAAGGGCCTTATCCAACTTGGAAGAGATATTCTTCAGCAGCTTGACCATCTCATTCTACTTGTTATCATGGATAAGCAAGAACTTTGACTGGGCTTCTACAAACTTCATGATACTATGGCCAATATCCTTGGCTGCTTCATCCTCCTTGAAGATATTCTCGACTTTATTATCCATCAGTCTATTTATTTTAGCCTGTTCCTCACCCAACTTATGGACCTGTATCAATTGAGTATCCCTTTTGGCACCCAAAAGACTCAGCTACTCAGTAGCAGCATCCACACTACCCTTTATCTTTCTTACAACAACATTAGCCATTATAGTAGACATGGGGATAGAAGTGATTGTTGCCCCAAGCTGGGCTGCAAAATCCGTAAGACTTGTGAGTATTAGGGCCATCTTATCAACCAAACTCTTGGCACTCACTTTTGCCAAATGACTTCAAACAGCCAACAAGCTAACATGTAACATCTCAAACTCTTCAAAGTATTAAGATTCACTTGGCACACTTGTGTGCTGTTCGAACTCAGGTAATTTTGCCATGAGCCATTAGCACTTAACTTACAGCTCCATCTAACTCAATGGTAGTCTTGAGCGTAGAGAATTTCTTCCTATCTAACTCTCCGATTTCCACCAAGAAAGATGCATCAACCAAAATCTTCATAGAGTGGCTCTCCACTGGGTTCAGATGCTTCATGGGCTATAAAATTTGCCTCAACATTCTAACACTTGCTTTTCCCTAATGAGCATAGTTCTCAGCATTGGGAACATCCCTAACTAGAGGGGTTAAGGGGGTAGAGGATGGTTGTGAAGAAGAGGTTGGGGCAGAGGTATTGGAAGAAAATTTGGGGAGTTTTTTGTTGAGTGGAATAGAAGGTGTAATTTCTGTATAAGGAAGGGTTTGAGTTTGATGTTGTACTGGAGAAGGGTGAGAATGACTCGGGGAAAATTAGTCATGGCTCTTTGTGGATGAAGAAATATGGATAGGTGAGTTAGGTGTGTTGATAGGTGAAGAGGGGATTTGGATGGGAGAATTTACTATTATTTGAGGAGGAGGAGGAGGAGAATTTATAGTTGGTTTTTCAGAATCTATAGGAGTAGAAATTGAGGGATTTGAAGGATTTATAGGAGAAAAAATGGTTTTAGGATTTACAGAAGATGAGGGGGTAGGAATTTGAGGAACCTCTTTGTTACTTGTTTGACCCAAGGATGGGTCAACTGGAGGTTGCTCATGCTAAGTTTAGGATTCCTCAACATGAGTGAAAGTGGGTGTAGGGATGCTGGGATCCTGATAATCAGACTCCTTAGGAATTAAGGTAAGGGTTTCTTCAGTATCTTCTTTGCTACTCACCACTTGCACATTGTGTTGTAGGGGCCGGTTGGTGGTAGAACGCTTGCACTGGGTGCATTTGAATTTGGTAAAAACATCTTGGACCTCAGCAGCAACATTAGGACTCAGAGTGTCCTCTTCTCGGTGACTTCTTAGCCTCTCCCTACTCCTCTGATTCCTCAAAAAACACCATTTTGCGCTTTCTTTGGTGCAGGGACTCATTGGCCGCAGCCATATCTTCAATTTCCTCCGCCTGCTACTCTGCATGGAGCTTGGCCTTCGCTTCATGTTGAGTGCGGGTTGTAGCCTTCATCTGCCTTCTTTGATGCTAGGGCTGAGCAGGGGCCTCATCAACTTTGGATTTAGTAAGGCTTTTCCCCCTGGCCTTGGAGGAAGCAGCCTTCTACTTGGGAGAGGAGGTGGTATTGACTTTCTTTAGGATGCTAAATATGGGAGCTTTGCCCGAGTCATCTCTTTAATTGAAGTCCACCATGAAACCATCTTCATCCTCCTTTAGGATGTCCATAGGCACCACTGTCGGTACGCACTTTAGCTTTCGCTTTTGCTATGCTTTATTATCCTAGCGTGCACTTGATTGTGAACCAGTTTGCTAAGGTGAGCCATCTCAAGTTTCTTCTTCACTAGCAGCACTATTTCACCAGACTCCCCTAAAAACTAAGCCAGGTCGACTTTCGATGCCCTCATTATCTTGATAATGATGTAACCATAGTGATTGATGGTAGTCAACTTGGTCAGGTGATGAAGGATCATCACAGGCCAGCTTAGCTTCTTACCCTCTACCAAATGGTAGACCATACACCTTTCAAAATAGGTGCAGCTAGTCACCAAGCCCATCTTTGGTAGCAGCAGCTTCAGCATGAGTTCATGGCACATTCTTGGTCCAACTCATGCTGCTTGCTGAAATCTCCCCAGAAACATAGTTTGCGGGGAGCTCCCAATCCTCCGGGATCACCACGGTGTCTTCATCAGTGGTCTTTCTAAGCTGAGTGCCCTTATTAGGCATATTGAAGACACTTCTAATCAGCCTTGCACAGATGAGGGTGGTTTTACCCCTAAAATCCATCATTAGGACATCGTCAAATCCTTGGAATATGTAGAGATTTGAGTAAAATGCCCTACTGAACCCTATGATAGCAGGACCCTCCATCTTCAGAAAGGAACTCAGGTACTATTTCTTAATGATGCAATGCATGTTCTTGTTGAGCAACAAAACTTCACACTCCACTTTATAAACTAGACAGAAATCTAGATTACTACCCACTCAACTCTTGTGAAGTAGGTTCCCTCTTGAAGGGTTAGCTTCTCTATCTTTCCCTCAGTGTTAACAACAATTTTCATTATTGTAGTGCTCTTAAGTCTGAAAGTGGTTCTAGTAATCGCCATTAGAGTTTTAAAAGAAAGGATTTGAAAGAAGAAGAGAATTAGGGATTCTAGGGTTCGAAGGCTTTAAGATTGAAAAGCAAGTAACCTCTATCTCCTCAATTGTTCACTGTATATAGACTTCAACAACTCTCTAGGGTACGTGGCGTTACCTTAGCTCAAGATGGAAATGGATGCTAAGATTTGAGTGATTTCAACCACCTTAGTAAAATGGTGACTTTTGGTAAAAATGGTTCCAATTCAAACACGTGTCTTTTTGAAATCGTAGAGATTTGAAATTTAACCACGAATTGTTCCTCATGCCATTTCTTTAAAATATTGATGGTGTTATCCACGTGTCTTCTTAAGACATACTCTCCAACACTTAACCAAATTTTTTAGAATTTTAGCTTCTTCTTATTCATCGTGGATTAGCCATTCCAATTAACTACCTCAATACAGAAAAATGCTCCTTAGGTATTGGGTTGGTGAAGATATCAACACAATGTTCCTCAGAAGGAACATACTCCATCTTGACATCTCCTTGTAGCACATGATCCCTAATGAAGTGATGTATACATGCTTCATCCTTCCATGTTGAATTGGATTCTTTGATGGTCAATTGCACTATTATTATTATCACACATAACTTCAAGATGCCTTGACTTTATACTATAGTCTTCCAATTGCTACTTAATCCATAGTAGTTGTGCTACACAACTTCTTGCTACCATGTACTCAGCTTCAGCTGTACTCAGCGCAACAAAAGTTTGCATCTTACTATACCATGAGACAAGGTACTCTCCAAGGAAATGACATCCTCTTGTTGTACTTTCCATATCAAGCTTATCTCTCCCGTTCTCAGCATCTATGAATCCCCTAGGAGTGAAATCTGAACTGCTAGGATGCAATAGACCTGCTTCAATTGAACCTTGCAAGTACCTGATAATTCTCTTAATAGTGGCTAAGTGAAATTTTCTAGGATCACCTTGATAACGAGAATAGTAGCACACATCATACTATATATATAGCATACTAGTGGTGAGATAAAGAAGAGAACTAATGATTCCTCTATAGAACTTACTATCCATAAGTTTTCTTGCTTCATCTTTACTTAGGATAGTATCAGTGGCTATGGGAGTGGACATTGGCTTCGAATGTTCCATATCAAATTTCTTCAAGACTTCTCTAGCATACTTAGCCTGATTGATGAACATTCCATCTTCAGTCTGCTTGATTTGAAGACCAAGAAAGAAATTGAGCTCTCCTATCATAGACATTTCGAACTCGCTCTTCATTTGCTTGCTGAATTCCTTGCATAACTTCTCATCAGTTGCTCTAAATATGATATCATCAACATATATTTGCTCTAGCAACACGTCATCCTTCTTTCGTCTGATAAACAAAGTTGTATATGCTTTTCCTCTTTCATAACCTTTGCTGATCAAGAAAATGGTCAGCCTCTCATACCAAGCTCTAGGAGCTTGCTTCAATCCATATAGATATTTCTTCAGTTTGAAGACATGCTTAAGAGACTTCGGATCTTCAAAGCTGGGAGGCTAATGAACATAGACTTCTTCTTGAATGAATCCATTCAGGAATGCACTCTTGACATCCATTTGAAATAATTTGAAGTTCATATGAGATGCGAACGCACATAGGATTTAAATTTCTTCTAATCGGGCTACAGGAGCATAAGTCTCATCATAATCGATTCCTTCTTGCTGATTGTAGCCTTACATAACAAGCCTGGATTTGTTATTGACAATAGAGCCATCTTCATCTATCTTGTTCTTGAAAACCCATTTTCTTCCAATAATTGATTTCCCT
Organism: Euphorbia schlechtendalii; assembly: GCA_949673415.1. Classification (NCBI taxonomy): domain Eukaryota; kingdom Viridiplantae; phylum Streptophyta; class Magnoliopsida; order Malpighiales; family Euphorbiaceae; genus Euphorbia; species Euphorbia schlechtendalii. The sequence goes on along the minus strand of CATIWQ010549499.1, from coordinate 32,622 downwards.
TTCAATTTCAGAACTAGATCCCAAACATCACTACGCTTGAACTGATCCAGCTCCTCTTGCATTACGATCATCAAATAATCATCTCCTTCTACATCTTCAAACTTCTTGGGTTCGATCAATGATATGAAGGATGGATGACTCACAATCCTGCTGAGATGACCTCGAGTCACCATTGGATTATGAACATCATCAACTATGCTGTCTGGCTGATGGTTGCGATGAAATCTAATCACTCTTGGAAGACTCAGATCGACTATTGGAGGATCGATAATGGGATGCTGAGGTGAGGTTAACCTTCGCTATTGCTGAAGTTGATAGAAATATCTTCATCATCATCTTTGGCTTCCTCAACTTCAGGTTCTTGTGCTGGGTTGGTCAGCATAGATGGTGGCATACTAAGTGGATCTGCTTGCTGGGGTACTCCTTCTTCTACATCAGATGGATATCTATCTACATTGTTAGTTTCATCGAAATCCACATGCATAGACTCCTCTAAAAGGCCGATTCTTTTGACATATATTCTATATGACTTGCTGTTAGTTGAGCATCCTAAAAAGATACCTTCATCAGACTTAGGATCAAACTTACCTAACTGCTCCTTGGTGTTAAGAATAAAGCACCTACAACAAAATGATCTTAGGCTTGCATCCTCGCCAAAACTCATAGGGTGTCTTCTCAAGAATTGAGCGAATTAAAATCCTATTCAAGATATAACAGGCTGTGTTAACAGCTTCTCCCTAAATGTACTTTGGTAGATTGTTATCACTCAGCATGGATCAAACTTTTTCAACTTTGGTTCTATTCTTCCATTCTACAACCACATTTTGTTGAGGCATATATGGAGAAGCGAAGTTGCGGTCAATACAATGCGTTGAATAGAATTCTTCAAAATAGAAATTCTCGAATTCAAGTCAATGATCACTTCAGATTCTACTAATTTTATATCCTATTTTGTTCATTATCCGGTTACTGAGCTTGACAAAAAATACATATGTTTCGTCTTTGCTACTCAGTAGACTACCCAAGTGAATCTCATGAAGTCATCCACAACCACCAATGAAAATCTCTTACCACCCATGCTAATTAGCTGAACTAGGCTAAAAAGATCCAGGTGGAGGAGCTCCAACGGTTGCTTATTTACTATTTGATTAATTGACTTAGAAGATTTCCTAACTTGCTTACTTAGTTGGCAAGCTGAGCATAGTTTATCCTTGTCAAAGCTAATGCTGGGTAAACCCACAATAATTACTTTTTGCCTAGTTTGGATAGATTGTTCATATTTATGACCTAACCTTCTATGCTAAAGCCATAAATTATCCTCCTTAGATACAAGACACACATTAGTGGAGCCAGGGGATAAATCAATAATATAGACATTATTGATTCGAGGAGTAAAGAGAATAGTTGAATCTCTTATAGTCAATTATTGAGCATCCTGCTGGGTTAAATAAAACCTTTCTACTTTTGTCGCAAAGCTGGGCTACACTAAGCAAGTTGAACTTCAAACCCTTGATAAGAGAAACCTCTTTGATTGAAGGAGAGACACCAACAGTACCACAACCCACAATCTTGCCTTTTTTGTTATCCCAAAAACTGACACTTCCATTTCTTTTGTGCTCTAATGAGATGAACTGGGTTTCATCTCCCATCATATGCCTTGAGCATCCGCTATCCAAATTCCAAGAGTCATTAGCAAATCTAAGGCTCGTTGGCAAAATAGTTACATTTTCTTAGGTACCCAGGCTTTTGAGCTGGGTCCTCCCTTGTTAGCAGTGCTTAATTTAGGCCAGTCGTACTCATCATAATAACCATTTTAATACCTATAGGGAACTGTGGCATGTCCAGCTTTCCACAAAAACCACACACCATTTTTTTGGTTTGATCTGGCTTGTTTTCTTCTATTTAGAGGAATTCTTCCTCTTAGAATTGCATGTTTGGTTACTCTGAATTTCACTGTTTGTTGGAGGAGGAACCCCTTTATTCTTTAAAGCCATTAGTGAGCTTGTTGATTGCTTAGTGAGGTTGCTGATTGAACATTCTTGATACTCAGCTTTTTATTGATGAAAACAAATATCAAGCGATAAGGAAGCATTAGTATCTTCCAAATAATCACTTCTCCTCACTATCTCCTTGATGTTCTTCATTGACTTGTTAGTCAAATTCATAACATCAAAGAGAGCCTGGGCAAATTCTTCCATAGATAAGGGAATTTCAGGATGTACCTCAATGTTAAGAGCTTTTCCCTATCTTTACCGGAGGTAGATGCTGAGCCTTAGACCCTTTGATCTTTAATGGCCTTCAAATAGAGGTTGGATGCATTAGTGGCTTCCTCATAAGATGATGAGGATTCTTCTGAGTCGCTCTAGGTGGTAGCAAATGCCTCATTCTTCTTGGAGAACCTCTTCTTAAATCTGTCCTTCTTCTCCTTAAGACAGTTGGACTGGATATGGCCTTTCTCTCCATAGCCAAGGCATTTAATATCTTTGCTATGCTCCTTCTTGGGTCTGTCCTTAGTTCCACACCGATGCTAAGTTGACTTGGTTTTAGTGGGAAACTTCTTCTTGTTTAACTTCCCATCCTTCTTAATGAAGCATTTGAAATGCCTTGTTAGAAGGGCCATTTACTCATCAAAGTCGCAATTGGTGGACTCATTAGATTATTCAGCTTTCAAGACAATGGCTTTGCCCTGTCTCTCCTTGCCTCCACTCCTCTTGGAGTCATCATAATAATTCCTCAGAGACATCTCATGAGTCAATAAGGTGCCTATCAACTCATCATAACTATTAGTCTTCAGGTCATGAGCTTCTTCGATGGCACTCTTCATGGAGTCCCACTCTAGAGTAAGAGTACACAGAATCTTCTTGACAAGATCCTCTTTAGTGAACTCCTTCCCCAATCTCTTCAATTCATTAACGATGTTAATGAAACTAGTATTCATGCTTTGAATACCCTCGCTAGCAACCATGGTGAACATCTCATACTCCCTCAGCATGAGATTGATCTTTGACTCCTTGACCTTATCGGTCCCCTCATACCTAATCTCTAGCTTCTTCCTGATTTCTTACGCTGTCTTGCATCCTAAGACCCTATTGAACTAAGTAAGATCTAGTGCGTAGTGTAAGTAATTAATTACTGCGGCATTCTCTTTGAGAAGCCTCAGGTCAGCGTCATCGTAGTCCTCTAGATCTACATGAATGTGCACTCTGTTCCTTACAATTGTAGGAACTCTGGGGCCAAGCTTGATAGCGACCCAAGCCTGCATGCTTTGTGACTGGATGAAGTTTTTCATTCGATTTTTCCAGAAAGTATAGTGATTACCATCAAAAGAGGTGGTCTCATAACAGACATTCCTTCTATAAGGAGTACTACCTGACCGGAACCAGAACTGAAGTTGTTATAAGCCATTTAAAGATCTTGACTCAAAGATAATTAGCCTAAAAGCTGAGCAATTGCTCTGATACCATTTGTTGTTCCTATAGATGGCTTGAAAACAATCACAGAGGGGGGGTGAATGCGATTCCTATTTACTTTTACAGTTTATGAAATTCTGTTTTGCCAAGTTAAGTTTTTATATGCGTGTTGAGTATGTGTGTTGAGTTGCGATATAAAAACCAAATAAAATAATCAACTTCGTTGGCACAATTTATCTATAATCTACTGTTGAGTGCTTGACTCAGCAAGGATTGGTTTTTCAAGAAAAAATGAATAACAAAGAGATGATGAATGAGCAAAACGAAGTAAAAGCTAAGAGCGTAAGTTTAGAACTTCAACACTTGAATTTTTATCCTAGTTTAATCCCGAGCCTACCTCTAGTATTCGGATACCTTTTTCCAAGCTTTAATCCACTAGTATTTCTTCTTTAATTAGGCGGAGAAGCCTTTTCAGCGAGTAGACACAATTTTACAAGAAGTACCTTCCTTCGTAACTACCGCTCGACTCAGTTTGGGTACCCTTCCCAAACTGACACTCAGATTTAATAAAAAAGATTACAAATTGAATTTAACTTATAGAAATGTTGAATCCTTACAATGTTAAATCTAAGGGGATTTCTCTCTATTACAAATAGATTTGGAATTAGTGTTTGCTGATTGCTTGAGTTTTGAATTTCTTGAAGCTGTGAGTAATTTCGCAGAGTTTCAGCTCTAAAAGAAATTTGAGGTGATTAACCAAGTTTGAATGTCTGCTTCGGTCTTCTATTTATAGTTGAAGCTTTGTGAAGTAGCCATTGCAAACTTTTTGAGGTCACTGATCTTTAATTTCTCTTTTCTTCATATCCTTTGAATCTTCCCACTGGAGACTGATTCCAGGACATTTAGAGATAAGAATTTGAACGTTGAGGCGCGATAAAATTCCGTTGACAAAATATCATTTTGTCATCAAGCAATTCGGTTGAGAGATGTGTGCGATATTGCAATGTGGAGTCTTCAGATTGAATGAATTGCAAATGTTGGAAGAGGCATGTGAAGACATTGGAAAAATGGTGCATGTTAGATGATTCCTATTGTCTTGGAATTTAGTGAGGGAATCCTGACATTCCGTACTGACACCTTTTGTCTTGTGAGGACCATTGGAAATATTCCTTAATTTCAATGCAAATATTCCTGAAAAATATCTAAGGAATATTTCATTTCTCACAGAATCAGTTAGTAGCGCGTGTCATTCTGTGTCATAGAAAACAGCTTTTAATAGAAAGCTAACTCAGCACTGCTGAGTTGATAGGCATCTAAACGACATAGTACTCAGCACTCAGCTTTTACTACTCTATGGCTTAACTTAATTAATTACTCAGCAAAATTGAGTTGTTTTCCCTTAAACAAACTCTAGTCAGCTTCATTAATTAAGAGTATACTTAGTACTCAATTAATATCACTAACCTAGACAGTTTGCTTTTTCCAAAACATTAAAGTATTGTGAGGTACTATTAACTTGGGTTCTATAGTTAGAAATTGAAAATCTAACTCCCGAGTTTCCTATTCCCCAAACCAAAAAACCTTTGTTTCTGCATTTTCCAACCAAATAGACTATAAAAAGACTTCAGAATCTTTTTCTTCGGTGTTTTTGGCTCTAAAAGTCACAAATTCACGTCACAAGGGTAAAATTCTAAGCTTTTGGAGACTCTTTGGCGTGATTTTGTGTTTTATTTTCTATCATTTTTCTATTTTGGGCCTAGTTTATTTATTTTTTCGTTGTTTTTTAATATTTTAGGCCCCACATGATGGGAAATCCATTTTTCCCTAATAACCAACCGCATTTATGCCATGTTTAAATTTAAAACAACAAAATTTGATAAATTCAGTCTAAAATCAATTGTTTTCCAACGAAAGCGCATGGAGAACCTGAATTCCCCATTTTTAAACATCACTCGAGCATAATGCTTTAACAGTCTGCCTAATCTAACCTAGTCACATGTTTAATCAAGTCTTGTTTGTTTAACTAACTATGCCATGTTGTTGTGATATGCCTCGGGCTAACCTTTGTGGATGTAGGTAGTTTAGGTTAGATGTATTTGTAGATCAATTGTGTTTGATTCTGAAGATAATTTTAGTTTTGTAAGTTCTGAGTTTAGAAGCAAAGTTTAGAAGTAAGTCGCCTCAGAAGCACAAGGATTCGTCAGTAGAGCTATGGATGCCCAGAAGCTATTGAAGTCAGATGAGGTATTAAATATCTCAGAAGATCACTCAAGAGTCAGAATGTTAAAAAACCCTTGTGAGGATTGCAAAAGGTCATCTTAGACTTTCGATGCTAAAAGTTAAGAAAGCTGACTTCGCATTTAATTCCACCGCGCGCTCTGTTCTTCAGTCAACTACAAGATAAAAGTTGTTACAAAATCAAGAACAAATCTCACCTGCTATTCTGATACATATCTGCAGTACAAAGTGGACCCCTCAAATTAACCTGATATAGCAAGGAGCGGATCAGAGTTGGATGAGCTATTCTAACAGATTGTTTAACGGAAACAATATTGGGAGACAATGGTAGAATTCCTAGCAACAGTCCAAATATCAACAGAAACATTCTCTCCCTCTATAAAAGGTTGATTTCCGCCATTGCAGAAGGTTGAAGAATCTTAACAAAAGTATTTAAGAGTGAACCAATTCTCAACCTGCTTACAACCTTCTCATAGAAAACATTCAAATATCATCTATTTGTATTTGAACTAACTGAAACAAAGTTCAAAAGTTCACATAAATCACTTTCTTATAAACTGTTGTAAATCACACTAAGCTAAGGGTAAGTTAGTGTGAGGGAGCTAGGTAATCTCATAAGGAATGTACTTAAGAGAGACGAAGCTTAGAGCCTCAGATATAGAAGAACGGTACTTCTGTATTGGTATAGCTCAGTAAAGAATGTTGGAGGGTACTTCAGTCAAAGCATTGTAAAGGGTTTACTCTTCACTAGAAGAAGAGTTAATAGTGGATTAAATCTTGGATGGGAGTTTCCAAGGACTAGATTAGGCAGAGGCTGAACTAGGATAAAATCTTTGTTTGCACTTTCCTTACTCTGCTCTTTTATTTTTGTGTCATATTAATTCCTCATCTAATAACACTTAAGCATAAAAGGGGATTCTGAGTAAAGAATACTTACTCAAAAGATACATCAGAAGCAACCTTCTAAAGTTAACTATGAACTCGAAAAAGAGTCATTCATCCCCCCTCTGACCTATTTTACACCCTACTGGGTCCTACAATTGGTATCAGAGCTTAAATCACAAGATCATATATAATATATCTTGATTAAACGATTATTATGGGTGAAAATAGCATGAAACATCTACCTAGAAATATGACCACACAGATATTTCCAGAAGGGTTATCTGTGTCCAAACCCCCATTGTTATTTGGACAGAATTATACATTGTGGAAAAATAGAATGAAAAATTTCATATAGTCACAAGATATGTATGCATGGCTCGCTATAGCCAATGGTCGAAACATTCCTACATCCATTGTAGATGGGGTAGTCTCTCCTAAACCTGAGACTGAATATAATGACTCTGACATAAAGAAATTACAAAGTAATGCAGTTGCAATTAACTTTCTACATTGTGCCTTAGATGCTGCAGAATATAATAAAATCTCAGGGGGTGAAAGTGCCAGGGAGATATGGATAAAGCTTGAAGTAACCTATGAAGGTACTGACAAAATGAAAGAATCAAAGATCAATCAGAATCTGCGACTCTATGAACTATTTGAGTTGGAAGAGGGAGAATCAATCTCAAACATGAATTCTAGATTCACAAAAATTATCAACGAACTTAAAAGATTAGGAAAAAATTTCTCAAAAGAGGAGCAAGTGAAGAAAATTCTCTGAAGTCTAACTGAGAAGTGGTAAGATAAGAAGATAACTATAGAAGAAGCTCAAGATCTCACCACTTACAGGTATGATGAACTCATTGGTTCTTTAATCACTCATGAGATCTCTATGTAGAATTTTTAGAGGAAAGAAAAAGCAAAGTCTGAAGGAAAGAAGGCAATAATCCTAAGAGCAGAAGAAGTCTGTGAAAGCTCATCAGAGGATGATGAGGATATGGCTATGCTAGCCAAAAGATTCAAGAAGTTCATGAAGAAGAACTCAATGACTCCTCAAAAGTTCTAGAAGAAGGGAAGCTTTCCTCAAAAGTTAGACTTCCAAAAGAAAAACAAGTTCAAAAGATCTGACGAGAAAACCAAAGGTGAAAATAGAAAATCTATAACTTTTTTTGAATGTCACAAGGAAGGAAATATCAAATAAAGATACCCAAAGCTAAGAAATGATAAAGGAAAGAAAGCTATGGTGGTAACATGGAGCGATAGTGAAGAAGAGAGCTTTGCAGATTCTTTAGAAAATGAAGAAACTGCTCAGATATACTTCATGGCTGAAGATGATATGTACCCAATAGTTGAGTCCTAGCATAGTAGCACAGAGAAAGTCTCATCTTCAGAAGAAAAATCTTAGGAAAATGATGAGGTAAATTCCAAACTCAATATTCCTTATGAAATCATGCAACTTTTTTGCACAAATCTATAAGCAAGTTAAGAATAACAAGAAACATATGAAGCTTCTGGAAGAAGATTTTGAAGAATTCTGTATCCGAGATATAGTTAGAGATATCTCTACCAAAGCTATTAACAAGAGACAAGGAGAGCTTGAAACTGAGATTGAGAATCTCAAGAAAAAATTGGTTCTGGTGGGAGTCAATGCCACTAACCTCAGTAGAAGAGTAATGTTGGTAGAAGGACACATATCAGGCGAAATAACTCTGCCTAAGAAGAATGAGCCTCCTCAATAGAAGGCACAACATCAGAAGAAGGAACATTCACAAGAGAAGAAGAATGCTGAGAAGATAAACACCTCTCTGAAGTAAAATGTTCAAAGGATATATCAAGGTGAATCCTCAGCTTTAAGACAAAGGAGCTATAAGAAGTATGGATACAGGTATGATGTAAATAGTCACCAGAAAGGAGGTTATCAAACGATGACTTAGAGAAATCTACAAGCCAAAAGAATAGTCATACCTTAGAGGAAACCACTTCAGGAAATTTTGATGTTTGTCCATCTCCCAGAACTCTATAAAAAGAGAATGCTAGAAAAGTTGTGAAGGTCTTCTACAACTTTTGTGGAAAGAAAAACCACACAACTTCTATGTGTAGATTTAAGAATGGTTTTTATGATTCTTATGATTGGCCAGATCTAATTTATAATGCACCTGAACCCAAGGGAAACTGGGTTCAAAGATTCTAACCATCTACTTTTGCAGGTAAGTCTTAGATCCATAGAAGGTCTATAGATTTGGTATATAGACAATGGATGCTCAAGACATATAATAGGAGATGAGACATCATTCATCTCATTAGAACGCTAAAGATATGGAAGTGTAAGCTTCAAGGATAACAAAATGGGAAAAATCATTGGCAAAGGAACTATTGGAGTAGCAGTCAAAATTAATGAAGTCTCCCTTGTGGATTGACTAAAGTTCAATCTTCTGAGTGTCACTCAGCTGTGTGACCAAGGAAGAAAAGTCATCTTCGACTCAGAAGGATGTTCCATCATTGACTGTAAGTCAAATAAAACTTTGATTTATGCTCCTAGAGTCAATAATGTGTTCATAATTAATTTAAATGATAAATCAAAGAAAGATATATGTTTGATGACTAAATAAGAAGAGTCATGGCTATGGAACAGAAGGTTGGGATATGCTAACATGAATCTTCTGACCAAATTAGTCAAACAGAAACTTGTTGAGGGTTTGCTAAGCTTAAACTTCAAAAAGGATCACTTGTGTAGTGCATGTCAATATGGAAAGTAGTTTATGAAAAGCTTTAAATCTAATTCTGATTTTTCAACTAAAAGAGTCTTAGAGTTACTCCATCTAGACTTGTTTGGCCCTGTTCTTCCCATGAGCATGGGTGGACATAGGTATACCATTGTTATAGTGGATGATTATTCCAGATATACATGGGTTATCCTGCTAAGTAATAAGGATGAAGCCTATGAAGGCTTCTCCAGATTATGTAATAGAATTGAAGTTGAATAGGGAGTCCTTCTGTCTAAAATAAGAAGCGATCATGGTAGAGAATTTGAGAATAAATTATTTGCTGGTTTCTGTGATGCTAGAGGAATTGAACACAATTTCTCTCCTCCTCACACCCCTCAACAAAATGGTGTTGTTGAGTGGAAAAACAGAACCTTAGTTGAAATGGTCAGGTCAATGCTGAGTGACAACAACCTTCCCAAATACTTTTGGGTAGAGGCAATCAATACTACCTGTTACATATTGAATAGGGTAAACATTAGATCAGAAATTGATAAAAAGCCCTATGAAATTTTGAAAGGAAAAAACCTAAAATTGGGTATTTCAAAGCATTTGGGTGTAAATGCTTTGTACTAAAAAATAAAGAACAACTAGGAATGTTTGATCCTAAAGCAGATGAAGCAATTTTTCTTAGCTACTCAACACATAGCAAAGCCTATAGAGTCTTTGTCAAAAGAACAGCAACATTAGAAGAGTCAGTACATGTAGATTTCAATGAAACTAACCATGTAGGAAAATGAAGAAGCTCAGAGGAAGATGGAGATTCTGTCTCACATAAACAACCCTCTGAGTCAACCCAAGGAGAAAAGTCAACAAAGGATTAACCATCTAAGATCAAGTTCTTAGAATATGAAGATGAAGAAAGACAACCAGAACCAGTGGAGGCTCCTGTTCATCATGATCTGCCAAGAGAAACTAGAACCAAGAAGGACCATCCTGAAAGAATGATCCTTGATGCACTTCAGAATCCTATTCTCACCAAAAGATAACTCAGTAGAATGACAAGTCATCCAAAATTTATCTCTATTATAGAACCAAAGAAATTTGAAAATGTAGAACATGATGAAAGTTGGATGATGGCCATGCAAGAAGAGCTAGACCAGTTCACCAGAAATGATGTTTGGGATCTTATCCCAAAGCCAAAGAACAAATCTATCATTGGCACTAAGTGGGTATTCAGAAACAAGCTTGATGAAGAAGGAAACATAGTACAAAACAAAGTAAGGCTTGTTTCTCAAGGTTACAATCAACAAGAAGGAATAGACTATGATGAGACATTTGCTCTAGTAGCCATACTTGAAGAAATAAGAATCCTCCATGCCTTTGCATCTCATATGGGATTCAAATTGTATCCAATGGATGTAAAGAGCACCTTCCTTAATGGATTCTTCTCAGAAGAAGTCTATGTCTAGCAACCTATAGGATTTGAAGACTCAAAGTTTCCCAGTCATGTGTACAAGCCGAAGAAAGCCTTATATGGTCTGAAGCAAGCTCCTAGAGCATGGTATGAAAGATTGATAAGCTTTCTTACCTCAAAAGGATACCTCAAAGGAAAGAAAGACACAACCTTGTTCATCAGAAGAAGAAACAAAGATATTCTTGTGGTTCAAATTTATGTTGATGAAATCATCTTCGAAGCCACTGATGAAAGGTTATGCAAAGAAGTCAATTCTCAAATGAAACTTGAATTTGAGATGTCAATGATGGGAGAATTAACCTTCTTTCTTGGTCTTCAAATAAAAAAAAGTTCACATGGAATATTCATAAATCAATCTAAGTACACCAAGGAGATTCTAAAGAAATTTGGTATGGAAGATGGAAGGGAAATGTCAACCCCTATGGCTTCCAACACCATACTCAGCAAAGACTTAGAAGGTAAGAAAGTTGATAAGAAGATGTTTAGAGGAATGATTGGCTCTCTACTGTATCTTACTATAAGCAAGCCTGACATTATGTAGTCTGTTATTGCGCAAGATACCAAAGTGATCCTAGAGAATCACATCTGAGCGTAGTAAAGAGAATCCCTAGAAACTTTCTTGGAACCATTGAAGCCAGATTATGGTATCCAGATAATGAAGATTTCTCATTAAAAGGATTCACTGACGCTGACTATGGTAGAGATCAATTGGAAAGAAAGAGCACTACTGGAGGATGTCACATTCTGGGAAATTGTATCATTTCCTAGTATAGAAAGAAACAAACCTTAGTAGCACTATCCACTACAGAAGAGGAATACATGGCTGTGTGAATCTGTGTAGCACAAGCGCTATGGATCAAACAGCAACTCGAAGATTATGGAGTCAAGTCAGAGTGCATCGAGATCCTCTACGATAACAAAAGTGCAATTGATCTGTCAAAGAATCTAGTTCAGCATAGCAGAATGAAGCATGTCAACATCAGACACCATTTCATAAGAGATCATGTTCTCAAAAAGGATCTGAAGCTAATATATAACTCTACAGAAGACCAAAGAGCTAACATCTTCACCAAACTTCTGAGCAAGGAATAATTCACCTTCCTCAGAAGAGAAATATGCATGAGCAACCCAATGTAAATATTGCTTAGAAGATGATGGTAGTACTCAGAAGAGTAACTAGTTCCAGAGGAAATGTTCATCCTCTAAAGATAAGACAATGCTATGTCTTAGAAGATATAACCTTGGAATTACTTCATATTTCAAAATTCAAAAACTTGAATTCTAAGACGGATCTTTAGTTTAAAACTTTTCACATTCTTTCGTCAGTTACATCTTAACAGTTACCTAAGTATCTTGGATGGTAAATATTGAAACCGTTACAACTATTTTTCAGTAAATTACCTTTCTATCCTTCTGAAACCTCCTAAATAAAAGGGTAAAAACTGTTCATCATTTAAATACTTTACCAAATTGCAAAACCTCTAAAAAATCCTCTCTTCTCTCAAGAACCCTAATTCTCAAAACCTTACCCACAAAGATGGCACCCAAGAAAACTAGATCGTTAAAAGCTGGTTCTAAAGAGTAAGTAGTCATAAAAAATCCCTCTAAAGACCTTTAAACCTGTTCTATACAGGTTAAATCCCTCAAAAATAATCCCACAAAGATTTCTAGGAGATAATTCCTTCCTTCAAGCTACTCCTTACAAAGAAACGATTGAATTTCATCAACTTGGAACTTGGATGAGACCGAAGGAGTTAACTTTTCCTAAGATAGTTTCTGATTTTTACAACAATCTAAAAAGGTGCACCGTGAGCGATGAAGAGCTCAAAATAGAAGTTAAAGGGAAGGAGATCACCATTGCTCCAGCTTTTCTGGCAAAGTTGTTGAATATGAAAGATGAAGGTCTGGCTCTGCGATGAGGATGTGAAGATTCCATCAGCTAAGATAGGAAGGCATATATGCTAGAAGGATGGTTTGGTGAGAAGATAAACTCTCATATGCCTCAGGAGCCTAGGTACTAGCAATTCATAATGGCTCATCTTCTACTTCAGAAGATGAACTCAACAAAAGCAGTATCTAGCTATGGGCACTGCATTCTGTATCATCTGGTGGAGAAGAAGAAGGTTAACTGGCCTGTGATCATTATGCAACATATACTACATCCCAAGTTTACTCTTGGTGGATTAATTAGTAGAATTGTAGCATTCTGTGATATATAATGCTCAGAGGAAGAAGGTTTGATGGGTAGTGAGATTGTGAGGGAGACCTTTGACAAGAAGGTAGATTATAGAATAAAATGGGATAGGGAGGAGGCCTTGAAGAAGGATATAATGAAGAAAAGAAGTGAGAAAGAGCTGAGGGCTACTAAGAAGGGAGAAGGAGTAAAAGGGGTTGAGGAAGTCTCCCCCAAGATGTAAAGGGAACCTATACTGAAATAGGAAGAAATCCCTAAGGTGAAAAGAAGCAGAATCACTAGAAGTAAGGCACTTGTTACTGAGGGAGTATTAATAACTCCTGCTAAAGTGACTGAGGGAAAGGCCCAGGGAATCACATACTCTATGAATAAATTCCAATATGTGCCAAGGCCCTTAGAGGAGAACAACTCAGAAGTTGAAAAGGACAACCAACCTATCGGCATATTGACCAAGAGGAAGTGGGGAGAATTTGATCCCAACATGGCAATTCTAAGTGATGATGAGTCTAAATTTGTAGAAGAGATGGAAGAAGAGGTGGAGAAGGAGAAGAAGAAAGCCAAAACCTAAGGTGAAATAATCATATTAAAGGATGATCCTCAGAGAGATGACATGATAAAGGCCTACAACCAAAGTATAATCGAGGTCTTTACTCATGCTCCTCATAAAGCGATAGTTTGAGACTTAAGGATTGTATCAGCGAAGGTAGAAAAGAGGGCTCTGTTAGAAGGTAAGAAGACACCTGCTCCAGAAGAGTTCACAAGCAAGATGAAGGAGAAAAGCACCTCTGAGACAGAGGAAGATGACTCAGAGAAAGTTGATGGAAAGGTCTTGGAAGGGACCTCAATAGATTTTGACTTGCCCTTAGGGGTTCTTCCAATAGCTCCAAGTCCAATACCTCCAAAGGTGGCGAATCCTATCAACTTCCTACTTGAGAAAAATCCACAATCTCCTCCTCTGGATCAACAAAAGTCTGTATTTGATCCATCTTATCTCTTCACTACCAATCTTGAGACTTCACAAACGTTCCTGACTACTCTAGGAGGATATCCAATAGCTAACACAGATCCTCTTGAAGTAGTAGTATCTATCACTCAAAAGATATCAAAGGAGATTGAGGCAGAGGCTAAGAAAGCTGAAGCTGCTGAGGAGGAGGATAAGACTGAAGAGAAGAAGGATGAAGTTGAAGAGAAGAAGGATGAAGTTGAGGGGAAGAAGAATGAAGACAAGGAGGAAGAGACTGATAAGCAATCTCTGCTGAAAGAGAATGTGCTAGAGGAAGAGCCGTTCCTATCAGCTATTCAAAAGGAACCAGCTCAGGGGACTGTAGTGGCTGAATGGGGTGTTCAATCATTAGCATCAGATCTTGCTGATGAATTTATTACCATGGCCCACTCTGTATTTACCAAACACAATATAAGGCCAGAGGATATAAGGGAGGAGGATGATAAGAATGGTGAAGATGAGAAGAGAGATGAAGTTCTACTAGAGGATGACAGTGAGGATGATGATGTTTAGATCATGGGTTAATGGTGAGAAGGGTCTGATGATAATCCATAATGAAGTTAGTGGGGTGAAGGAGATACTCCAGAGGTAGATAGTAGAAGCAATCTCTACTCTAGGGACTGCCATTGAGCGCATATCAATTGAATACTCCATGTGGCTGAAAAATGAAGTCCAAGCGCTAAGGAATCAGAATGCCTTCTTGCTGAGATCCAAAATAGTCTTACTAAGATGCTAAAGCACATGAATGATTCAAAGGCTAAAACTCTTAAAGCTATTGCTGATTCAAAGAGAGAGTTAAAGTCTGAGATCTTCAAGGCTATTGAAGATGTTCACAAGCAGATCACTAAGACTACCTCTGCTTAAAAGAATGAGGCTGTTGATGATTTAGAGGAACAACTAGAGAAGTATGCTTCTGCCCTTACCAAGACCACAAATGAAGCTAGAGACATCATGATGGCAAGGAATGCAAACACTTCAGAGGCCCTTTAGAAGAGCATTGATGGGCTTAGTTTTCAGCTTGGTGGCCTATCTCTCCACGCCTTCTGCTCACATGATACTGAGATCATTCTGTTTGTGTAGCATCTAGCGAATGGGCTAAACATTCAATGGATATGGAATCAGAAGGCTCTCCAAGTGATCCTTGAAAGCATCTTTCCTTCTGTTCCCACCAAAGTGGCAAGACTGATTCAGTAAATTATCCCTCCTCTTCAAGCAAATGTAAAGGATGTTCAAGATGTCATCCAGAGGTTTACGCTTGATGAGCAGAAGATAGTTGCTCAGCTTGTTGGTGCTGAGTGGAGGGAGAAAGACAAGCACAGCTTCAAGGAGATCAGGGAAAGATGGATGAATTTCAATCAACCTTCAAGCAGTGCCATGGAGATAGATCAGCAGGAGGAGACTCAAAATGATGAATTCTTATCTCTTAAAGAAAAACCTTTGTAAATGAATTCATTATAAAAACTTGTACTGTAAAAACTCTTACTCATCATCAATAAAAGTTTTTACTTTTGCTCTAAAAGTACAACTCTTCATTGTAATAACTTCCTTGCATAATTTTAAAACTTAAACTCTGAACTTAAGCATTAGACTATGAGGGAGTATGAGGGAGTAAGTGCATACTGTGATTCACTTCACTCAGAACCAACAAAATGAGGGAGATTATTGGATTCTGAAGATAATTTTAGTTTTGTAAGTTTTGAGTTCAGAAGAAAAGTTTAGAAGGAAGTTGCCTCAGAAGCACAAGGATTTATCAGCAGAGCTATGGATGCCCAGAAGCTATTGAAGTCAGATGAGGTATTAAATATCTCGGAAGATCACTCAAGACTCAGAACGTTTAAAAGCCCTTCTGAGGAGTGTAAAAGGTCAACTTAGACTTTTGGCTCTAAAAGTCAAGAAAGCTGACTTCGCATTTAATGCCACCGCGCATTCTATTCTTCAGTCAACTACAAGATAAAAGTTGTTGCAAAGTCAAGAAAAAATCTCTCCTACTATTCTGATACGTATCTGTAGTATAAAGTGGACCCCTCAAATCAACCTAATACAACATGGTGCAGATCAGAGTTGGACGAGCAACTCTAACAGATTGTTTAACTGAAATAATATTGGGAGACAACGGTAGAATTCCTAGCAATGGTCTAAATATCAACAGAAATATTCTCTCCCTTTATAAAAGGATGATTTCCGCCATCGGAGAAGGTTGATGAATCTTAACAAAAGTATTCAAGAGTGAACCAATTCTCAATCTGCTTACAACCTTCTCATAGCAAACATTCAAATCTCATCTGTTTGTATTTGAACTAACTAAAACAAAGTTCAGAAGTTCATATAAATCACTTTCATATAAACTATTGTAAATCACACTAAGCTGAGGGTAAGTTAGTGTGAGGGAGCTAGGTGATCTCATAAGGAAGGTAATTAAGAGAGACGAAGCTCAGAGCCTCAAATATAGAAGAACGGTACTTCTATATTGGTATAGCTTAGCAAAGACTGTTGGAGGGTACTTTAGTCAAAGCATTGTAAAGGGCTTACTCTTCACCAGAAGAAGAGTTAATAGTGGGTTAAATCTTGGACAGGAGTTTCCAAGGACTGGATTAGGCAGAGGCTGAACCAGGATAAAATATTTGTTTGCACTTTCCTTACTTCACTCTTTTATTTTTGTGTTATATTAATTCCGCATCTAATAACACTTAAAGCATAAAAAGGGGATTAGGAGGAAAGAATACTTACTTAGAAGATACTCCAGAATCAACTTTCTGAAGTTAACAGTGAACTCGAAAAAGAGTCATTCACCCCCCCTCTTACCTATTTTACACCCTACTGGGTCCTACAAATTGTATTTAGGACCATTTGTATATTAACCCCCTGGTTTGTATTATTATTTACCCTCCCTCCTTTAGGTTAGAAGCCTCGTATGTACTTTAATTATCACTAACTATTATTTCTTTATCGCTTTCTGAATGTATGTTATTAACTAAAACATAATCGAAAATGACTAGTAAATAATGTGAAATACTTTATAGGTGGTTGATTATATGAATTAATACTCAAATAATGACAAAGTAGGTAACTCATCCGGATCCAAATATCTTTACTACTGTGCGGTTTTGGCTTAATTGAATTAGGCTATAACAAATTTCTTGGAAGAGCTAATCCGGATGGTGATTCCATAACAACATATGTGAGAGGTTTAGGTCTCGAGTCTTTACAAAAAAAATTCATTGTCATTTCACTTTTCATAAAACCCCACGCCCCATTTCATGGGGTAGGTGCCTCGCAGCGACCTCATGGGTCCAAAAACATTATCCGCTAAAAAATTAAGGTAGATTAAAGTATATTTAATCTCACTATTGCTTGTCATTATACCGTGGAAGTGATGCACGTAGCAGAGAAAGGTTTTATTTAGTATAAAAAGCATACTTTAGAAGGAGAGTAGTTACTTGCAATCTTTTAATCTCAAGTTTTTTCTCTCAAAAGAAAATACTTTTCAAAATCTCTTTAAGTTTAAAGTAATGGCATCTTTAAGTGATAACATGTTGAAATGAAGCTAAAGGGGACTATGTTAAGAAGAGTTGGTGATGAACACTAGTAATAATCTTGAAAGAAATTGAGCACCATGATGATTGGATTACTGGAAAGATAAAGGCAACTACCATGTCTTGGAAAGGAAGGGTTACTCATAGGATTATCACAAGGGTTTTAGAACCTAAGAATAGGTCAATCTCAAGCTTTTTAAAGTTTGAGAGGTGCATTACTTACCATATCATCCATGTTAAGCAAATCAACTCGCATGTCCTATGTATAAACCATATGCAAAAGTTGACCCATTATCTTGCACTATTGAAGCCTAGTTTCAACCATCTACACAACCTACAACATCAACCTGAAAGAGATCATGAAGAGGTTTTCTCCTTCAAGGATAGTATTCATTAGAATAACTGAGCTTCTCAAGTCGAGTGTAATAAGTAGAGCTTCTCCTACAAGAAGGAAGGGGAGAGGAAGAGGAAAATGAAGATGAATTATATGGTTAAGAAATCATCATCCTAGATAATATTCTAGATGAGGATATCAACCAGGACTTTAAGAGTGTCCTTGGAATTTCTCTAGTACTAGTAGGGAAGAAGGCGACTGAGGTAGTTGAGGATGATGAACTTCCCATTAGTCACTCCATACCTTCATTGAAGATTGCTAGACATGAAATCCCTAGTAGAGTTGATTTGACTGTGACAAAGAAGGCCAAGGCTCTAAAGAAATTTAAATTCAAGAAATGGGATGGTCAAGAAAGTAGAAACCACTAAAATGCATAAAGTAGAAGAGAAAGTGGCACTAGAAAAAGTGGAAGCCTCTATTAAGGATAAGGATGAGCTATGAAGAAAAAGCAATGCATCAAGGAAAAGAAAGTTGATGTGGAGGTAACTGGTGTAGGAGAGAAGGCTTTAGATGTTGAGAAGGAAGATATGGCTAATGATGATGATATAGCGAAGGCTTGTGATCTAATAGCAATGAATGTAGAGGTTATTTAAAAAGTTAAAGTAGCAATTTAAGTTGATGTTTCTGATAAGAAGAGGTACCTTAGCCTGCTGAATTGCATAAGAACATAATAGATAATATTCTTTATGAATGACAACCTCACAATTCACCACCTCTAAATAACTAATTAATACTCCTCCTACTTCTCCATTTCTTTTATTTCTTCTCCTACCCATTCTTTATCCCATACTATTATGATAAAATAAAGATTATCCTGATCATTTGATACTGCCACTTATACACAAACTCCTCCTCCTAGAAAAAATAACCCTCATGTACACAAACAAATCCTCCATCAAATAATTCCATTTCAATTCAAACCCAAACAACAACTCAAACACCTTCTACAAACTCTATTCCTCCTCCTCATCCTTCACAAATTACCGGGACCTTGGTTGATCAACAAATTAACATTGAGAACTATGTCCAGTTCCGTTTACCCACTAAGAACTATGCTCAGCAAGGCCATACTGCTCAAAATTACGCTCAACCAAGTAATGTAGTAATACAAAATGTGCCTATTACTACTTCCACATCATGATCTGCATCTCCCATTGTGGAGGAAATCAATTTTGATTCCAACATAGTGGATGAGGTAGCAATGAAGTGAGGAGTTTGAGAAGATCCCATGTGATCTTCATGCAATTAGGGTATAACTGGAAAAGGAGAGTGCAAAGGGGATGGTGGACAGTATAGCAACCATGAAATCAGGTTTGTTTAACTCAACAGCCAGACTTACACAAGCAATCAAATTCCTTTCGTTGTTGTGATAAGCAACTCTGTAGTGACTAAGTTGAAGCCTAAATTGGAGGAAGCTAAGAAAAAGTTAGCCAAATTGATCAAGTTTGGAAATAATTAGAATGCTTAGTTCTTCAACATTAGGAAAGAGCATGCTCATCTAAAAAGAGATGTCATCTTGGGTTTTTAACATGTTGTTTGGCAAAGTCAATAAATAAGAGAAGAATATTGACCCCCGGGTGAGTTTTTTTGGTTAACCTCACCACCATCATGAACGAGATGATTGAAGATTGATCTACTATTGACCAATACAATCAACATGCCTGATATGGTTGGAAGGAAGATAGAGATTAAGTTCATGGAAGGTCTTCGAGAGTAGACTAGCACAACAACCAAAAAAGCTATTAAGGAGGTAAATGATGAGGTTTAGGATAAGATTTGAAGTTTGTCATTGAAGGAGATCCACAATGTTATCATTAAAGAAGATAAACCACCAATCGATGTTAAGATCAATGCCATCCACAATGGCTTGGAAGAATTTGTGACTAGAAATGCGATGATTCAAGTATAATCAAGGCTACAATAACCATATGCCCCAAGATAAAAATTATCTTAGAATTTCTAAAGAGAAGATGGTAGATGAAGGCTCGCTCAAGTGATGAGAATTATGCATTAAACGTAACATCACACAAGTACAAAGGAAATGATGTGTGCATGTCTTGTAGTTAGATTCTTGAAAGAACTTGAAGCTCAAGGTTGTATCACTGAAGAAGGGAAAGATGAGCTTAATGTAAAGATTGATCCTAATATCTCTTGTACCTAAACCAATTTTCAACTTGTTATGGCTTCTATCAATGAAGGTTATGAGGCAATCATGAAAGAAGCGAAGGTAAAGGGAAGAGATAGAGGCAAGCTTTTAATAGTACCCAAAATTTCTAGGAAAAGAAATAGTAGCATTCTCAACCAAAATCTACTCACCAGCAATAACAGCAGTTGTGTAAGAAGGAGGGTAAGCTCCCTATGAGACCTCCTTCACTAAAGATTTATCATTTTGAGCTATATAGAAGAAGACAAGCAAATCCTTTGATCAAGCTTAATCCTTCTCTGAATCAAAGCTAGTGCCACCGTACATAGCTTATGTACTTGTATTTTGTAATCTTTTGTGCTTTAAGGAAAATTAGCTTTGAATGGGAACTCTTGTACTTATACTGTTCTGATTTATCAATAAAATGCTATGATGGTTTATCCAATCAAGTTAGTAACTCTTTAACTTGATATTAATTGTATTATATATTCTAACCTTTTGCAAAGAAAGAACAAGACATGGAAGCTGATTGATTGAAGACTTAATCAGGAGCAGAATTCTCAAAGTATGGGGAGCTCAGTAAAGTCTCAATTGTTCACTCAGCATGGGGGAGTCTTGTATCTATCTAGGCAAATGTATTTCAATTATTTACTTATTGAATTATAGCTTGCTACTGTATGTTTTCAATTGCTAAAAAATTGGAGAGTTTGTTGGACTCAACTTAAAGATTTCTCAACAATCTTAATCTAAAGTTTTTAATGATGTAAAACATGAAGACACCAATCTGTAAATTAATATTTTAGTCAACTTTTAATCATAATTAATTAGGCTTACTTAATATTAGTTTAACTAGTCCTACTGACCTAATAGACCTAGATTGTTTCGCTAAATACGAGCCGTTGGTTATTTAACTTAGCACCATAAGAATTGAAATAAACTCAGTTATTATATTATTATATATTTGTGCTAAGGTTTTAGAGTTATTCTGTTATAACATTGTACACATTTAATCCTTTATTCCTAGAATGAAATATTCCCTATTGATGCGTTTCAAGTCTCAAAGATAATTTGGCACTGAAATAAAAAAGGAATAATTATGTGGTCCAAGGAAAAAGCCATCAATATGGAATGTGAGCATATCAACACTAAAAATAAGAAAACAAATGTCAAGCCGCATTTCAAAGAGAGCCATGCAATTTTCCTAAAAACTGTACTTCAAGCATATCGAAGGAGGCACATATCGGTGCACTCCATATCTCGCAAGATTGAAGCAAATTCAATATCAAGTCTTGGTGACAATTTCTTCCAATGGTTTAATCTTGCAAATTATAATTTTAATCTCGTGCATCAATGACTACATATCTTTCTCACAATGGATTCAAAGTTGTCTCAAATGCGAAGAAGTTTTCAAGGATTAAACAACTTGAAGGACTAGTTTGCAACGGCTACTTCATATTCATCTATAAATAGAAGACTGAGGGTAGCATTTCAAAATCAGTGACTACACATAGAATTTCCTAATTAATAAAGCTATATTTGAATACTTAGTAATAAGAAATTCCCAAAATTAGAAGAACATCCCAAATCTTTACCTTTGTTCTATGTAAAAACTGGTTGTATCAAAAAGTGTGATAGATCTAATTTATAAGATGAAATAATGCTTAATAAGTTATTTTCTTCATCTTAACTCAATACTTTGAGTGAAAATAGTTTGAGAAGGGTACTCAAACTATTGGAAGGTTAGATAAGCAAGTAAGTTACTTGCTATAAACATCCCTTGTGAAGCCTAGTTAAAAGAGTTGAACTTGGAAAAGGTAACCGGGATAGGATTAGGCACAAGTTCCTAAACTAGGATAAAATCATTGTGTTTGACTCTCGTAACCATTATCTTTTTATTTTTACACTACAAAGTTTTGGCTCAATGCGAATCATATTTCATATCCTTGTTTATTTACTAAGTGTTTTATTAGTCAGCTTTGCTATGTATTTTCACTCTACAAAGTCTGCCTAACTAAGACATAGTTCAATTTGTGAGTTTTGTTTAGACCACGTCTCTGCAATCATTTCATAATATAAACTAACTCAACACTCTTAGTAAAAGATTTTAAAGAACTTAAAAAGCAGCTTAGAAACTAAGTTAGGACATTCACCCTCCTCTGTCTAGTGTTGCTATAATCAATCGGGACCAACAATTTGAAAATTTGGCTAAACATCCATCTAGGGTGATAAGTTTCAAAATAATACTTATTTGAGTATATAATTCTTTCTTTTCACAAAACCTTTCTAAGTGTTTATACTTTCATTTAAATGATTTCACATAGTATTAAGTGATTTGTTGCAATTACATATTCTAGGGGAAAATGAAAATGTAATTTGATTAGAATTGAAATTTTCTATAAAAAAAGTGTAGAAAAGGATGCAAAAGATTAAAATATGATGATAAATAATCATTAAGTGAAGAAAGCCTAAAAATGGCTAAGTCATAGATCAAAGAATCTTGAAGTAAGCTTTGTTCACGCCCGCGACACACACCTCATGCTTGTGATTGACTAGGACTAGAGATGAAACTTTTAAGATGCAATAGTCATGAACGTGACACATTGTCAAGATCGCAACACACATAATTTCTACCTGCATCTTATTTGATTTCCATTGCCATTTAACCGACAAAACTACCAACTAAAAAGGAACCTTTTCACAAACCAATAAGGAGTGAAACAACACAACTTTTGACCCCCTATTTATAGGTGAATTTTTGCTAGTTGAGGGGAGATAGAATTCTTCATTTCATTTTTTTCCCTTAATAGTTAGATAAAGAAAACCTTGAAGCAAAATCATTTTCTTTTTAGATTATTTCTTATTCTTGAGAGTTTATTATTGTGGTGTACTTATAATAAACGTATAAATAAAGTCATTATTCTTTGTATTATATTCTATATTATTTCCATCTCTTATACCAACTATTTAGCAATGTATAATTGCACAGGTGTCATCAATAGTGATAGTCAAGATAAAAGCGGAAATCGCAAGTATAAGGTTACGATGTAGTCTTAAAAATATCGATCCCACAAGGAAGTGAGAGTTGGTCAAGATTGTATCACGAGTAATATAATAAAATATTCAGGGTATGTAAAAGTAATAGAAAATATATAAACATTGATTGAAACTATACTCAATAAAGATACCACACTTATTCCAGTTTTTGATATTATATCCTTCATATACAAGTACAAATCCTATCATACAACACTCTTGACTATTCTATTATTCATATTTGTATGCATGTAAGAAGCCTAATCACAAAGGTTTATGCCTAATAATGGTGATCACAATGTAAATTACTTAGACATGTATCTCTTCCCTTAATATCTTATTTATGATACATATATAGATATCTTTCTGGTTAGACAATTTTCCGATATACTAACATATATAAAGTAAGCATAAATAACAATGATTATAAGTAGTAAAACCTACCCTCGAACAGGGTAGAACGTAAATGATAAACTCTAATAACTTATAACTTTGCTAAACACATAGCATGCAAAAAAACCAATCAAATAAACATGAAGTATAAGAACTAACTAATAAAGAGGATATAGGTGAATAGAATATTCGAGAACTCCAACATTTAAACCAAATTTTATTGAAGGTTGCTAGACTTGCTATCATGATAGTCTTTATTCACTCTGATCTTGGTTTGCACAAATTGTCTCCTTTGTAAAAGTGTTGAATTCTCATAGATAAAGAAGACAATGTGAAGAACAATTGTTTTAATGATAAGTGTTTTTCAACTTCTCTACGATAATAAACTCTCAAAACAATCAGAAATCTACAAAGAGAATGATTTCACTCGAGTTTGCATATATTCTATCGAAGAATAAAGGATGACTTCTTAAATGGATTATATGATTTCTATATATCTATTGCAGGCCAAAATACACCTTTATATAGGGGTGAAAAGTTGTGTTGTTTTACTCCTTATTGGTTGGGGAAAAGATGTTGATTAAATAGTTAAGGCAATTTTGGCCATTGAAAAATTCAATTGAGAAGATCTTATCTACAGGTTAACATTGATATGTCACGATCATGACAATGTGCAATGATCATGACTTTGTATATTAAAATCTATTATTTCTCCATAGTGAATATCACGAGCACGAGTCAATAGTCACGATCATGAATAGGGGCCTTTTCTTAAATCTCCTTCTAGACTTAAAAATTTCGAGCTTTATTCAAATCATTAATACTTTTTACATTATATTACATACTTTGCATCTCCAATTCACCTACACCTATAATTGCACAAAAAAGTGCAATCTTTTAAATGAAAATAAAATCACTAAGAAAATATACATGTTAGTGGAGATATATATACTAGAAAAAGTTTTGTTTTGACTCTTCCATCCAAGTTGTTGACTTCGCATTTTTATGTTGACAAATTTTCCCTTGTATTTCTTTTTTATACGTATACTTTCTTTTCACTATTTATCATGGTTTTGAAAATCGGACTGGACAGACCGGTTGGACTGGGTTTGACCGGAACCGGCCATTGTTCCGGTCGGTTTTCACCCGGTTCAATGTCTGGTCAAAGACCGGACGTTGACTAGTTGAATTGGCCAGTCGGACCAGGTTGAACCGGAAACCGGTTGCTCTAACCGGCCTGTTCACTTATTCTTGTTAAATATAATTTTTTTAAATTTTTTGCAATAGGTAAGAATCGAACTTAGGACCTTCAGCTTGTTATCTATTATGCCTACCACTCAACTACAACACTTATTTGATAGACATTTGTATTATATTTCTTTTATAATATCTACATAAAACTTTTACTTAGTTTTAAATTAAGTATTTACTTTATTTATTTAGTGTATTTTGTAAATAAATTCACTATACCTTATTTAAATAATATTTTTTCAATTTTTAGAAAATCTGGTTCGACCACCGATTTAATCCGGTTGAACCTTAAATCCATGAACCACCCTTTTCACTGATTCGATGACCTGTCAGGTTCTGAAAACCATGCTATTTATTTTTATCTACAAACTTCATTGATTTCTTTCTTTGTTTTTTTTCTTTTGATATGATCTAAGAGGCAAAACTTCAAGTAAATTAGTAAAAAATTAAAACCTATTGTGAGCACGGTCCATTTGGCCTAATGATGTAATAACATTTTTTCTACAGGTTCTATGATCCGGCACTACCCTAGGTCCAAACATGGGAAACCCATCCAACAACATAGGATATGCAAGAGCCAAAAACCTAATAAAATAAGAGTAAATCAAATCATCTTGATAGCATTCAATTGATTCTTCTTGTCCGTCATACAAGTCGATCGACTGGTGAAGATTCTATAAACCCTAACAACCCAACATGAGTCGATCGACTTATGTCTATACCAATCGATTAACTAGTAATTATCCTAGAAACCCTAACCATTAAACATTAGTCGATCGGTTACTTATCGCTTAACATCAGTCAATCGACTGGGACATGTGCGTAATTTAATAAACCATAAAAATGACTCATCATCTATTAGGACCAGTCGTTGACTACCCACCACCCAACATCAATTGATCAACTAGTGTTAATTCACTATAAATAAGTGATCAGAATAACAGTGAAACACAGTGAAAAATCCTCTCAGCTAAATTACGTCCAACTTTCAATACCTCTCCAAATATTGTTTTCCAAAACCTTTTCAAGTCACTTCGAAACCTTTTCCAAAACTATAACTATACTTGTTATAGTTTCCACCCATTAGCCTACATTTGTCCTTAATGCTACATGTTGGTCCGAAACAGCTTAATATAAGTAGTAGAGGGGGTGAATGCTTTACTTGGTTCTTTTTACCTTTTATAAAATTTATTTTCAAAGTTCAATTTTCAGATGCGTGGTGAGTGAAAACTTACTGACATGGGTCTAAAAACTATAATCTACTCAACTTTGTTGGCATAGTTTATCTTCAATCATTGCTGAGTACTTTACTTAGCTTGGATTAGTTTTTCAAGCAAAACTTGTACAATAGAGAGAATAATGAATGAGATAGACACGATAAAGATAAGTAATAAAGGTTAGAATTATAACATTTGGGATTTTATCCTAATCCGACCCCTAGCCTACCTCCAAATCCTAGATTCCTTTCCTAGCTTTAATCCACTAGTATTTTCCTTCCTTCCTTAGATGGAGAAGCCTTTACTACGAGTAGACATAATTACAGAAATTACCTTCCTATCTAACATCCACTCAAAATACAGTTTAGGTACCCTTCCTAAATTGTCACTCACATTTCTTAAAAGAAATTGCGAATAGAGGATTTCAACTTATAAAATACGTTGAATCCTTTACAATGTTAAATCAAAACTGATATCTCTCTATTACAAACATATGGTAAGATTTGTGTAGGCTCGATTTCTTGATTTGGAATTTTGTAAGCTGGGAATGATTAAATAGAGTTTCAGCTCTTTAAGAAATTCAAGGCAAGGGGGAACTGAGAAAACAACGCATGTTAGAGGATTCCTTTTATCTTGGACTTTAGTGAGGAATCTCCAACATTCCATACTGACATCTTTTTAGTGTGAGGACCACTTGTATATCCTCTTAAATTTCAACACCTTTTCTCTTGAAAAGCATCAAAGGATTAATCTATTCCCCACAGAAACAATTAAAAGCGTTTGTGTCATATATTTCTTTAAGTGTCAATTAACTCTGCTCTTATAACAAAAAGCTAACTCAGGTTCGCTAAGTCTATATCTTGTAAAGTATGTAATACTAGGCTTAACTCAGAGTTTCTTACTCTAAGCCATAACTTAATTAATCATCTGACAAATTTAGTTATTTTCCTTTAAAACAAACTCATAAACTTGATTAATTAAGAATCTACTTAGTTCTCAATTAATTTCACTATCCTAGACATTTTGTTATTTCCAAAATGCTTTTAGTACTATGAAGTTCTTTTAACTTGCATTCAGTAATCTTCCCCATTTTGAAATAGATAACAAACTAGGTAGTAGAAGAGATTAAGTGAATAAATAGCTTAATGATATAGGAATACCTGATAAATGATGTAAGACTCCACCATGTTGAGTGAATTCCTTAGAAAGTGTGAACTCCCGCATACGAAATGGATTATCTTTACTCACCTCAACTCCCCAATACTTAGAGGAATTTTCTTCGTTTTGGGACTTTTCCTTACTTTAGCTTTTCTTTGAGTTTGGTCTTTGTATATATTCTTGCATCAGTTCATTAACAGAAATAACATACACTCTCAACAAAATAAGAAGTTAAGAAGTTGTTAACTTAAAAACATGTAATCTTTCTTTAACAGGCAAAAATACTTAGTAAGTACCTAAATTGTGTTCTGCGCTAAGTTTATAATTGAGCCTTATTACAAGTCTAGCTATACTATATACTACAGCTATTTGCACAACTAAGAGAAGGTTGTCCAGAGCTTTTGGAGTGAGTGCTTTACTGGTGTGATTGATTTTGCTGTTGTTGACTCTAAGATTGAAAGTGATGATGGGATGAGGTCGCATTGGTAGAGGTGGCAGAGATGACTTGTTTAAGTTTGCAGTTCTGATAGTGTCCTCAGTTACCCTATCCCCCTTTATTATCTGATCCTTCATAATTTGTTCAAGGCAGATATTGTAGGAGTCTAAGGCAGACTCAAAGTCCTCCTACTTTCCAATTATGAACGGAGAAATTTCATGCTCAAGCATCTCATTTCCCTTGGTTGTAAAGAATTCTTGGTTATTCAGCTCGATGAAAAGCAAGTGATGACATCTAAAAAGATGTGCAATCTAGTCAAACCCTTAGCAATAAAATTGTTGAAAGCACTGCAACAGAGCTCTGAAATCTGAGGCAGACAATGTGATCTTCTGCTTTCCTTCTATATAAAGAATCCTAGGGCATATTGATGATATAGATCTTACAGTGTAGTCTATATCCCTTGCGTCATGTATTCCAGTTGTCACCAGTTGATCTACATGCCTCTACATATCCTTAATTTTTCCTTTGATCACATTTAGCTTTTTGTGCACTAAGAGAATGTTATTTGGTTCAAGGGACTCAGTGGGTTCTGGGAAGAACTTGCTCATTACCTCAAGATGTGCCTTTTGCACCTTTTTGATGGAGTCATCTATGCTGGCATTGACTTCCTTGCACATAGCATCAAATTTGTCAGTGAGAGCATCAATGTTTAACATAGGCTTATTATCTTTCTTGGTCACTTCATCAACAGTCCTTATGACACGATCAATCTTCTTATCATAGTTCACCGTTAGCTTAGACATGCTCTTTATCAGCTTCGCCATGTTGTGTCAATATCTTTGGTGACTTCCACCTCTTTCAACACATTATCGATTTTTCTATCCATGCTTTTCTTTATTTTTGCTTGTTCTTCACCAAACTTATGAAACCGTGTCGCTTTACATACCATTGTGGCATTCAAGCTACTCAGCAACGACATCAACACTACCCTTTATCTTCCTGCTACCTTGTTAGTGAGAGTAGTAGACGTGGGGATAAAGGTGATAGTTTCGTTGAGTTGAGCAGTAGAATTGGATAAGCCAGTTAAGATCAAGGCCATCTTGGCCACTAAGCTTTTAGCACTTTCATTCGCTAAGTGGTTGCCAATCACAAATAAGCTTCCTTGAATCTTTTCAAACTCTTTAAAGTATATTGATTTAGAAGGAATTCTTGAGTGTTCATCGAACTTAGGTAGCTTATCCATAGCCTTCGTGGACAAGTTCATCAACTTTTGAGATAGTAGTAGTTATTTTACTGCTCCATCCAACTCAACATCAAACTTGAGTGTTGGGAATTTCTTCCCTTCCATCTCTCTTATCTTAGCCAAGATGACTAAATCAAGCAAGTCCTCTTAGACTAGCTTGCTACTGGAGGTAGGTACTTAACTGGCTATATAATTTGCGTTAATACATTCCTCACTCGCTTTTCCATGCTGAGTATAGTTCTCAATCTCTAGAACTATTCTAATCTAAGGGATTAGAGGGGTGGAGGATTGATTTGAAGAGAGGTTTGGTTCAAAATTTTGTACAGTTGAAGAAGTGGGGGTTGGTTTAGATTTTACAAGTGAAGGGATTAGGGTAGTAAGAGGAGGAGAAGGAAGAGGAGGAGAGAAAGAATCTCATGTTTGGTTGGGAGAAGAAGAGATATTTACTAGGGAATTTATAGTATTTGAAGTTTGAGATTGAGAATTTATAAGATTAGAATTTGAGGGATTTACAAGAATAGAATTTGAAGGATTTAAAAGAGAGGTAGGTTTTCTAGGATTTACAGAAGAAATGGGGGTAGGATTTAAGAGTACCTTTGGGTTAGCTGTTTGACCCAAGGATGGGTCAACTTCAGTTACTTTAAACTAATTTGGAAGTGACTTAGCCTGAGTGAAAGAAGGTGTTTGGATTCTAGGATTATGAAGAGTAGATTCTTCTTGATTGAGAATTTCTATATGATGTCTCTAGCATCCTCATCACTGCTCACCACTTGGACAATTTTCTTAAGTGGGTGATTGGTGGTAATGCACTTGAGCTAGGTGCTTTTGTCTTGGTAATAACTTCTTTAACGTGCACGATAGCACCATGACTAATGGTTTTAGGGTTCTCTTTGCTTTTCTTAAAGTCCCCTTGGCCTTCATCCTCTTCAGCAACAACTAATTTACGCTTCCTTTAGCACAAGGTCTCTTCTACCTCTAAGGCATCCACTTCTTCCTCATCTTGCTATTTTGCCTCAACTTACCTTTCAATTTGAGTTTTGGCTTTCATTTGCTTTCTTTGCCTTACTGGGGGATGGGCAAGCGTATTTCTTACCCTTGTTTTTTCAAGGCTATTCTTTACCCTTGAAGAGGTGGCTTTAGGTCTTGGAGAGGTTGGAGCAAAGGCGATAGAAACTGGTTCCATATTCGTAGAAAGAGGAATGTTTTCATTGGTGTCCTCACTGCTCTCCTCAAAATCTACCATGAAGCTATTTTCATCCTCCTTAGCCACATTCTCAAGAAATACTATCAGAATAGCCTTAGCCTTTCTTTTGGAATCTTGGGCCTTGGTGTACCTAGTATGTACCTGATCATGATACAACTTGCTGAAGTGCATCGTAGTTAATGTCTTCTTCACTAGGATGACTGTCTCCTTTGGACCACCAACAAAGGATGAGATGTCCATCTTCACTACTTTCATTAGGGTTGTGATCAAATAACAATAATGGTAGATGGTAGTAACTTTGGTCAAATGATGAAGAATCATCACTGGCCAATTAAGTTGCTTACCTTCTACCATATAGTAAACTACACACCTCTCGAAATATGTACAGGTTGAGAGGGTCCTTGCGTTGAGTAGTAGTAGCTTCACAACAAGCTCATGGTAAGTCCTTGCTATCCAAATCATCCCAGACCCAGAGATCTCGCCTAATCCATAATCTGCTAGTTGTTCCCAATCATCAAGGACTGCCACAACTTCCTCATCTTCATTCTTCTTAAGCTGAGTTCCTTTACATGGCATATTGAAGATATTGTTAGACATAGTAGGGTGTAAAATAGGTTAGAGGGAGGCTGAATGACTCTTTTTCAAATTCACTAGTTGCTTCAAAAGATTGCTTAGCTTAGCATCGGAAGACACTTCTGAGTAAATTTATTTTATTTAGAAACCCATTCATAATTCTTTGTTAGCTAAGATGTAATAAGGAAAATTAAGCAAAGTAAAGAAATATGCAAACAACTATTTTTATCCTGGTTCAGCCTTTCCCTAATCTAGTCCTTGGAAACTCCTATCCAAGATTTAATCCATTAAGAACTCTTCTTCTGGTGAAGAGCAAACCCTTTACAAAGCTTTGACTGAAGTACTCTCCTACAACCCTTGCTTTAATGAGCTATACTAATACAAAAGTTCATTCTAATTGTATCTAAGGATCTGAGCTTCTTATCTTCTTGAGTACCTTCCTCACAAGATTTCTAAGCTCCCTCTCACTAACTTAACCTCAACTAGTGTATTAAAAGATTTTTTGTAATAACGAGATTGACCTCCTGAACTTTGTTTTAGTTAGCTCGAATATAAACAAATAAGAATGAGGTTTTTGTTGTTTTGATTACAAAGAAGATTGCAATGAGTATTTGAAGCTTGATTTAACTCTTAAGATTTTAATTGTTTCGGCAACCTTCTTCAATGGTGGAAATCATCCTCCTATAGAGGGAGAGAATGTTTTCGTTGAACTTGGATTGATGTTGATAAACTTTCTATTATCTCACATCCAAGTTTCCTTTATGAATTTTTTTGAGAGCCATGCCTAAATTTGATCCGCGCCACAATTGTTAGGAAATATTTATGACCCACATTTGTAAGGTTGACTGAGTATGCGCTTTGCGGAATGTCTTTGTTCCTGATTTTGTAACAAATTTTATCCTTAGTCAAACTGAGGTACACTAGTGCAAAAATGGCTTATTGGGATGCACCATTTGTGAAGGTTATACTAGAAACCGTCTGTTAAAGTATGGACGGAATGACGGAGTAGATAATTAAGGTTTATTGCTTACATAACAACCATCCGCAATACTTATAATAGTATTACGGACGATCATTAATTAACGACCGTCTGTAATACAAAGGTTATTGCGGACGGTTGTTATGTAACAACCATCTGCAATACTTACAATAGTATTATAGACGATCGTTACTTAACGGTCATCCGTAATACAAAGGTTATTGCGGATGGTTGTTACGTAACAACCGTCCGCAATACTCTGTAATATAGCGGGAGAAATAAACCCTATCTCTTTTAATTTACATTGCAGCCACGTCTTCCCTCTTTGGCAGAGATGAAATGGAGCTCTAATTTCAGGCGATGACAACCACTTTCAAGTTAGTTTTTCTTCTCTTTTATGATCATTTTCTCTCTCTCATCCTCCTCTTCTCACTGTTTCCTCTTTCTCTCATCCTCCTATGCTCACTGTTTCCTCTTTCTTATCCATTGTCACCCTTTTTGCTCTTGCATTCATCAGTAAAGGTGTATTTGACTCTAGAAGAGGTTGATGTCGAAGAATATTCAAACTTATCTAAGGAAGTTCTATCTTTTGATTTCGCACAGGTACAATACATTTTCTTCTTTCATTTTTGTTAGCTCTACTTTTGCTATTGGATTGGATAGGGATATTGTTCATTGCTCTTGAAAACATTAGTAAAGCTTAAGATTTTTTTATGTAGAGTTTTACTTCGAAGTGCATTGTTAGTCTTAATTAGTTGATTATACTTTGCCTTCAAAGTGTTTGATAAAATGCCATAGTGAGTTTCTTTAAAATTATTTTCTTCGAATTGGATTGTTTAACATATTCATTCTCTTATTTCTCAGTTGCTCACTTCCTCTCAGTTTTCAGTAGCCACTGATAATATTCTCGTGTCCTTCAATTAGGTTAGTTTTCTAACTTTTAATCTCTATTTGGCCTGGCTCCGTTTTGAATATATTACTGTACTTCAATACTGCTTAATGTTGTAGTTGTTGTGGTTTTTTTAACATTGGTGGACTTTTAATATGATTTTGGAATTTCAGTTTTACTCTGTATGAAAGCCTAAGGCAGTAATGAAGAAGGGAACAACTGAGCCTTGAGGTAAAATCATTTACTTTGTGCCCCTTACAACTATATATT